>DWJZ01003305.1:0-17344 GCA_018249125.1 Asbolis capucinus
GCACGGCAGGTTTCCATCACTTCGTCGTAAATACAACGGCCTTATGAATGTCGCGTTTCGCCTCGTCTTTTATCATTTGTACCGCGAAGAAGTGGAGTAAATTGTAATAAGATGTGTTCAGTATTCCCGTTCGGTTACAAATTAAATGTCTACAAGTCAAGTGTGAATAGGCTTCTACTAAGTTACTGCGCTTTACAATCAAAGACTACATCACCATTTACCATCAGGTGGCATCTTAGTCAAGCGCTAACTTAGTTAAGATAAAAATTTGCATTTATTAACAATCAATAATATTATGTTTTCTTTGAGAGGGGGCTTTCTTACAAGCTTCGAGTCAGTTTAAGTGTTCGATTCAAATCTTGGAAGCTTAATTAGAACCACTAACACTACAGAGCTGAAGTTCAGCATAAACTCTCCTTCCTGATGACAATGCATTTTTATGATAACCATGACCTGATACTACGTTCAGGATTGGCTTCAGACAAGGGAACTCCTCAACGGTTAACAAAACAGTAACAATTTTATGTATTCTATTAAGGCTTTATAATGAAAGCTTGTGTTTTTAAATATTTTAATGAAATTGTGTTTTTTTTACAGAATTTAAAGAGGCGTTTATGCTGTTCGACAAAGATGAAGATGGTACGATCACCATGGCGGAGCTTGGGGTGGTCATGCGGTCACTCGGGCAGAGACCTTCAGGTACTGTACGGTCAGAATACTTCGCTTCGCTTCAGAATGTCTAACGGTCGTAGATGGCGCTTTTTAAATTGACATATTATCTTTGTTTCTAGCACGGTCCGCTTCGCCTGCATTGTGCGTTATTAAAAAGTAGCCTACTTTAATCTGGACTACAATCTATCTTTGTGCTAAATTTCAATCAGATCTGTGCAGTACTTTTTATATATACTCACAAACTTTCGCTTAACTCTCGAACGTTTTGGGGAAATACCCACAATCTCAGTAACAATTCATGAATACACATCCGTCGTGAACCCCAAATTGAAACGTTTCCCCGAGTATTCATTTATTCATACGGTCATTCATACCTTCATACCTTCAAACCGTTATTCTCATTCATTATTCACGCATCCATTAGGGATATAAACAAGAATGTTCCATTAAATCAAATCGAATTGAATTTGGTTTAGTCATTCATTCAAATGATGATTTTATGTGTTTTGTGATGTCGTTTATTAACAGCCAGTTGGTTTTTGTTGGGGAGAACTAGCAACAAACTCAAGTAAAGTTGGGGAGAACTTAAGTTTTATTTCATTAGTTCTTCCACTAATACTATAGTTGCGAAACTTAGTGAGTATAGAAGGGTGGATATTTGTTAATCCTTTATGCTAAAACTACTGAATAGATTTGAATGACATTTGGTAAAGGGATAGATTATAGTTTGGAACAACACACATACCGTTTATTGACATACCACGCGGGTTAAGCTGTTGTCGGACTTTAGTATTTTTATATAACCTTGGTAGGTAATGTTGACACAGACTTAGAAAGTAGGATTTCATATTATGAACGCAACTAAAATACAAATAAATTGAATGTTACGTGAACAAACATTGATCTATTGCACTAATCGGTATCCCGAGATTCAAACCTTGGTCCTCTCGCAGGCAGGATCACTAGCGACTAGGCTACGGTGCTGTCAAAGTCTACATTAGGGTAAAATTAAAATAAGCGCCTGATACATTTTTAAGGCAAATATGTCGTTACTCGTTAAATATTTCACATGTGTGTAATTTGTTTTAACTTAAAGTGCATGATACATGTGTGCTATGTAATGATCAATGTACACGCATGTCATATAACTCGTGTCTCCACTCATAGTATGAGGGGTACAGCCATAGTCCACCACGCTAGCGGTGGTAGTAAGTGCAGATTAACCAATCCGCTCAAAGAAGTGTGTTAGACAAGTCTCAAGAGGACAGGTTTCCTCACGATGTTTTTCTATATCGTAGCGAATGATAATCAACTTCTGATATAACTTTGGAAATTAGAGGTGCTCGATTTAAATCTAGGGACTCCCCTTCCACCTTCCACCAGGCTATCACTGCGTGATGGAATTGCACGTCTAAGTACGTCTAATTAGTGCTTGACCACTATCCCACCTGATGGTAAGCTGCGATGTGATCTTAGATGGTAAAGCGCACTAATTTAGTAATAGCCTATTCACTCTTAACTTGAAGACACATTCTAATCGGACGGGAACACTGACGCTACAACTTATTCCAGTCCTTCGCGGATGATCATAACGATCTCTTTGTTATTTTAAAATGTTATTACGCCGCAGAGAAACGCTATTGTTCATAACTTTCGTGAAATTAAAGGATTAGCATCGGAGTTATTTACGAGAGTAATTTTGTACACATAAAAAGGTTTGCTACATTAAGTTCATCCTGGGTTGAATAAAATGATTCCGAAACGTAATTTTATGTTAAACGAGCTTTTTCCCGTGACTACGTCCGCGTCATTTACCCCCCGTCTGCAAATAATTCAAAAGTAAAGGATATTCTCCCCTCTCCATCCTCCCCCTTTTAAAAGCCCCCTCTTCACCCCCCTTGTATATAAACTGTATAGCTTCAATCATTAACAACTTTCATCCCTTATTTTAACCCTCTCAGGCATTTTTCGCGCATAACCGCAGGCTCAAAATTTATTCTACCTCTGTACCAAGTTTCATCAAAATCGGTCTCGTAGTATAAGCGTGAAACAGTTACAAACAGACAGAGAGAAAGTTAATTTGGCATTTATAATATAAGTAAGGATTATAAACTTTGGTTTCTCTTCGGTAACTCATGGAGTTTGACAGATATCCTTAATTTGCCGCTTAAATGCACGAATTAAAACACGAACAAACAATTATCTGTCATAATAATACCTATCGCATGAATCGAACCTGGGACCTAGTTAGCTAACGGTCCTATAGCCTAGTTTATTTATTGCTTTATAAAAGCTCCGTAACGCTCCTTAAGCTGGAAATTCATAAAATTAGTGTAAATAAAATGTTTACAGCAAACACAGACTGTCTGGGCAAATAACACGAAACTTAACGTGTAGTTCCTTTTATAAATTATTAGAACTACCCTACTACTGAAGTACCAGTTACCAGAAAAAAGTAGTTATTGTGACATAATTGGAACAGTTAGACATGTAGTGTAGTGGAATTATTTGTAGATATTGATGTCCTCTATATAATTATAGTAAATCACTTTGCTCTATAGACAATAATTTTCATAGCGTACGCGATATGAGTATTTTCACACGTTGGAAAAAGTAGTTATTGTGACATATATATAACAGTAAGACATATAGTATCGTGGACTTATTTGTAGATATTTATGTCCTCTGTACAACTGTAGTACATCAGTTTGCTCTATTGTCAATTTTCGCAGCGTACGTGATATATGGTTTTATATGATATTTTTTTCACACGCTGGATTATATTATCGAAGTTTTCATACGGATCCCTAAGGTGTTTGAAAAATTTTTTAGCCTATTTTCATCAGGAATAATGTAGGATTGTAATGATAAAAGAATTTTTCAAATCGGTCCAGTAGTTTCGGAGCCTATTCACCTCAAACAAACAAACCTTTCCTCTTTATGATATTAGTATTTTGTTAATTATAGTATAGTATTTATCAGTTGTCTGATCATCATAGCAGAAGCTAACACTTAGTTTGGGTTCACATGGCTGTGCGTGAGTTGTCCAAAGATATTTATTATTTTTATTTATAGAAAAAAAATTATTAGTATTTTTTGTATCCGGAAATAACCTCAAAAGTTACTGTTTTATCGGAATGTACCGGGGATGAATATTTCAATATTCCACCACCTCCATGTGGTGATGATGAATGTTCATCATCCTGAAATTAAATAAATTAATAATTTCGTCTTAGTAATAAATAGCTTACTTAATGAAACTGAAATCAATACAAAGTTCATTACATCAACTAATATAAAATTTGAAAGTCTGCGTTGAAAATTTAAAGTTTTTCACTGTGGTCGTAGCGCAATCGATTTATAAGTAACTAGATTTTACCCGCGACTTCGTCCGCGTGGTCGTGAGGTGGGTGGTGGTCAAAATGCGGCCCTATGCCATATGTGAATTACTTGCGAATGTATGATACGGTTAATTTAATACATTTTCATATGCCTCGTATTCTGCTTAAAACGCGCCCCGCCACCCGAGTGCCCGAGCGCCCGCCGGTTCATCATTTTATTATCTTTATATATTACACAATTTTTTTCTAGATATTAATATACCCTATGTCACTCAGTGATAATGCAGCATTCTAAAAGTGAAAGAATTTTAAAAATCGGATCAGTACTTTTTGATTTTATTTATTACATACATACACAAATACAAATCTTTTCTCTTTATTATTGGTATGGATAAATGTATGTTACAGAGACCGAACTCCGAGACATGGTGAAGGAGGTAGACCAAGATGGAAACGGTACAATCGAGTTCAACGAGTTTCTCCAAATGATGTCCAAGAAGATGCGCGGGGCTGATGGAGAAGACGAGCTTAGAGAGGCATTCAGGTAAGCTTTATTATCATCGTATAACCTTACCTTTTCTTATGAATCTGTCTTTTGTTGAAAACTATATGTAAATTAGTTCAGTATTTCCAGTGTTTATCGCGACCAGACAGAAGGACGTCGCAGATGACTTTGTTTTATAATAATTATTGTCGACTCTTTTGTTTTATTTTAATGTTTTTGTACTGTTCGTATCCAATTAATATCTTGATCTTGTCGACAAAAAATGTGATAAATTAATTATATTTTTCGATAACATTGTTACTGCCTTCAACCAATTAAGACCCACTACTGAGCACGGGTCTCTCCTTATACTGAGCCTAGAGTATATTACACCAAGATCCAATACTAATTGGGGGAAAGTTTAGTGACCAACTCAAGTATTCATGCCACCCGATCTCCGAAACACCTTAATAACTGCCATCTGACAACAATTGGGAGCGACGGCTCTTAAAAAAATTGGCACAAGTGTTCAACCATTCACAATTCCACCGATCCTCCAGTTCCCTACATTTGCCAACCACACATGATGGACTGGAAGCTGGAAGGTCTCCAACAAAGCTTAAGATTGTAATCTGACGACAACGATGGAGACTGATCAAGAAATTTTGCCACTAGCACCCATTCACTTTCCGAACGCGTACCATTACTTAACTTTGCCGATAGCTTGCGATCAACAGTAACCGTCGAGATATAACCGCTTTAAAGCGGTATGTTATTCTTTTAACATAATGCTATAGAAGTTAGGTTTGATATTGTAGTCAGGATTTAGCTTCTATCTACGTTATTACAACGAGGTCTGGGCACTCCAATTGTTAGTTTAAACTTGCAGCGCCACGTACAGTTATTAGAACATACATTTTGTAGTTATTTTCTTAAGTTATAGCTGCTTTGTTTTTGTCATAAAACTTTAAATATTATTTTATCATTTAAAAAGCCGACTTCAAATGACATCGATAAGTAATGACATTAGATCGTCAATTAAAAACAGTTTATTATGGATAATATAAAAATGAACAAGTCTACAGGCCAAGCAACAACTTTTGAATAGTATCAACGAAGTATCAAAATTAGTACACTCAGTAAAAAAATATGAAGCAGATTTAGGGTTGTCAACCGTACTATATTATGTACTATTGTACTGTATTTCGGAACTCCATACTATATACTGTTCAAGAAATATGTAGTATGCGAAAATATTATATTTCAGTAAAACATATTAAAGTTTATATTGCGCAACACTAAAGCTGGTAAAAAAACACCCCACAATTTTTTAACACGCCTTTCGTTTGACTGATGTGCATATGCGTGACCCAAATTAAAAGTTTTTTTAAAATCAAATGAGTTAAAAATGTAACTATTTTTTATTCTCTTCATAAAGTACTTTTTAATACTATATATTTTACGGTATTTTTTTCAATACTATATTCAAACAAAAACAAGTTGGCAACCCTAGATAGAATACAGAAAAACCGTCGACTTGAGAACCACGTCCTGTTTTGAAGTTGGTTAGAAACATGATTATATCGAGGTTGACGAGCTAGTATGTGCTGAGAATTTTTTGTCGCTGACCGACCGATGTCCAGTTGCATTGTCGATCGAAGTGCCTGAAGGCTTAATGCTTCATCGGACGTTAACAAACGTGACTGATATTTACGTGCCTTTTACGACACGGAAGATTATTACCTTATACTAAGTGTGATCCTTAACACGTTCCAGGGTATTTGATAAGAACAATGACGGGTTGATATCATCGGTGGAGCTGCGGCACGTGATGACGAACCTCGGAGAACGGCTCAGTGAAGAGGAGGTGGATGACATGATTCGTGAGGCTGACCTGAACGGAGACGGCATGGTCAATTACGATGGTCTGTATGGCTTTAAACGGTCTTTTTTTCCTACCATGCGCTCATCACTTGCGGCGGTAATAGCGCTATTAAAATAAAAGTCAAAATAATAACCTTCAATTAATCCTTGATTGACTACAGTTCCTTAATACTAATGTTATTCCAGATATGTTTCAACACACGGCAGAAACAGTGGCAACTAGCGCCATCTCTTGGTGGCCCTTATACCATTTGAACGCTCGTAGCGTTCTAATGGCACACCCCTTGATATTGTTATTTTGATGAAAGCGTTCGGATATCACATTTCATATTAAATTTCACCCTGCCGTATAAAATTTTAATCTATATCGAAATTATTTTAAAATACGTGTCGTAACACGGACCGCACGTAACGGTATGCTGCATTAATAAGAATAAAATATATACATATAAGAGTTGAAGTAAGTGGAGAAAGAGGTCCTAGACCGTATTAAACTAGTATTAAATTTTCTAATCAGAGTATTTTTTGTGGGAATCGTTATTTAAAGTATCTAGTTACAGAGCCGTCTAGTTGCTAGCTCTGACAATAAAATATTATATTATAAGTATAACGATTTCAAAATGTCCTCATAAAACGTTTCTGTATTTTTATGGTTATTTAAATTCTGAATTTCTCCATTACAGAGTTCGTGACAATATTGACGTCGAAAAACTAGTATGCACAGACACCGCCGAGGAGAGATCCGACTCCGCCGAAGCCGTGCCCACACGCGGACATTTTTAAACATGGCGGTAAAGAAACTCTCATATAAGTTGCACCGAACTCTTATAACCGTGTTAGCAACTTAACGTGTTACCGGCAACGCGTCCTTTGGTAACCGGTACCCCTTTGGTGACCGGTACAACTTTGGTAACCGGTATCACTTTGGTAACCGGTATTTATACCGCTTCGTGACAGTGTATACGTACCTTGGCGAGTGATGTGAGTTTTTATTGGTGTGTGTGTTTTGTTATTGTACTGGATAGGGTATTTGTGTCTCTTTCAGGAATTTTTACGTAGATTAAGCTAATGTCTGGCAACAATTACATGTCATGGTAAGTAGATTAATTATGTTAAGTATATTTTTTGTAATACTGCATACTATTGCCAATTTGCTCTGGATTTTTTTTCATACCAATTTAACAATTTTGTAGGGAAAAAAATCCAGATCAAATTTCCACCGAGTATAAGTACTTCCATTAATTCCAGACGAATGCGTTGATATAACATTTAAAACGTCATTACGAGCTATTTTTTGATTATTAATTTTCCTTTTTTTTTATCTGTTCCAACTAAAAATATAGTTTTTGTCTCCGTTGACGTCAACAAGAAATAGCCTATCCAGTACATTTATTATGAGAATTACTGTGAAGCTATGTTTCTATTTACATAAAAATGACACGTTTTAGGCCTTAAAATTTTATTTTACTTATTATTTTTATGTATTGTACATCTGATGTTTTATGACTGATTATTTCTGGATTCAGTATCATTATGATTTATAGGAGATGGATGTAAGTAGGATTGTTGTGGTTTGATCACATTTTTTTATGCTAAATTAGCTATTTCCCGCAACTACGTCGAAATGGTACCCCCTATCTGCACACAAATAACCCCTCTTCGCGACGTCTCCATCGATACAAAGATTTCGGTTTATATCTCTGATAATAATCACGAATATACAACCCTTGATCGTATTATAAAAAAGTTTAACCCTTTGCGATAAAAAGTAGAATAACTTTTCCTTTCCATAAGTTCTATGTTACCACTATACCTAATATTATCAAAATCAGTAATATAGGCTTAAAAAGATAACAGACAGACACAGTAACTTTCGCATATAAAATATTAGTCATATTTCTGGGTTTGGCAACAGATGGCGCTACTTTATATCAATCTTGTCTTCAATAATCCTATAATTATTGAAAATAAAAGCACAAGATATAACTATAAATATGCGTTGAACCAAATATATTTTTGTTTTAAAATAATGTATGACATTTAAATTCCAATAATAATCAATGAACTTCCATAACAATCAATTACATCCATATTTTATTTTACAATATTGATTAGTATAATTAATTACAAATTAAAATAATAATTAATTTGTTTAAATACAACTTCCAATCGTCTTACTTTCTCAACCTCGTATTTGAAAAAATGTTGAGTAATATTATTTACTTTAGAATAGGATTATTAAATCAAATTATGATAAAAAAGAGTTTAAAATTGTATTACAACACAGCAGTACACAGTAGTCCTATAAAGAAATATTACTTTAAAGTAATACAATGCAATAGCGATACTGTAAAGTAACAATTAAAAAAATGAATTTTTTAGACACGAGGCTGAAAAGCTTACACGACGTTTTTGTATGTGTTTAGTTCATAAGAAGGATATCTGAAGGCATAAAGTAAATCTGACATTTGGGCATACTTAGATTAATAATTATTTCTATTAGGTAAAAGACGTATACGTCCTCGAGTGATAAAAAATATATAAATTAAAAGTTTCTTTAAAATAAATTATTATTCTGAGAATCCCACATGTCCAATAAACACATTTTTGGTACCTTACCATCGTTACACATACATGATGTATACAATTCTTATACATTATTCCATAGCCTTTGATGTTGGAATAGAAGTGGATTCATTCCATAAAAACATAACATCATATCGGCAGGGTTGTCACATTTTACAAATTATTATAAATATACTGCGGGTGTTCTATGTAATAAGAATTCACTGACCCAGCTGGTTAAGTGAAATAAGTGTATAATCGTGTGCTGATTGTTCGTTATTTTATTGCATGTAGTGTGTGTTAATGTTATGGATGTATATTATGAATGTGTGTGTTAGATATATCCATGAGTTTAACATTGTGTTTTCAAACTACTTTGAGAGTTAAGCCTTACGCCTTATTAAAATTGATCACGTCTGTAAAAAGCATGATTTTTTTAACCTTGATAATGAAAACTTGAAATGTTTCAATCCGTGAGTAAAAGATCGCTCCAGACCAACAGATAAAGATGCCAGTAATTTGAATTCTATTACGTTTTCCTCACATGCCCTGGTTTAAGTTTCTTACAGTCTTAACCTGACAAATTACTTATGTTTTAATTATGCCCTGGTTTAAGTTTCTTACAGTCTTAACCTGACAAATTATTTATGTTTGCTGTCTAGTGCAAAAGGCAATAGCTTAAGTTATTAAGAAAAAAACGTATTTTATTTATTTATTTTATTTATTTTATCTGAATCTGTTCAAAAAAAATGTCAGAACTTTGGACTTGTTGATATCCTGAATATCAATATTGGAAGAAGATTTATGCAAAAAATGTAAAAAGTATTATGTATTTGTAGTGTACAACAGCGACGCCCACCACCATTAACTGTCCTATTTCTGTATAAGATATCAATACTTTCGTCACTTAGACGTGTCAAAATTTAATATGTAGGATTTGAACCTAGATGGCTACGATGAATAGACTGTAAACTGCTTAACACATAACATTTTATACCAAAATAGTTGTAATGGTTGTGTGAATAATATTGGAACATTAAAATAAAATAGCATCCAGTACGTATACACTCGTGTGTAGATTTAGGATTATAACCGTTGAAAGTGTTTGTAAATGTAAGAAGTGAAACTTCTTTAAAAAAATATATTAGGAAAGCAGCAGACGGTCGACATCAACTGAACGATTAATTCCTGGGCCTGGTTAATAGATGGCGCTACTTGTATTAGCGTTAGCCTAAACGTATGTAGTGTGTGTTAGGTTAGAGGAATTTGACTGTTATAAGGTTACAGGCCTATTTAATACTTGTAAGATAAATACTTTATAGAACTGCTAGATGGTAGACGCTTTGTTAACAGTTGAAATATGCTACGAAAGCAAAGAAGTTTCACTTCGTAAAGTTTTTCGTTAGTCTTCCAAGTCGCGAAGGTTGACTGAAAATGAGGAGCCAAACGCAAAAAGTTCATTAATGTTACGTGGAAACGAAAAAATATTTATAGATAATAATTAGTGTTTGTGGTAAAACTATATGTATTAATTATCGGAATATAATAGGGGAAGATAGCTTAAACAAAATAATATCTATTAAAACAAGATTTTAAAGGGTTTTTGCCCGTAGTGCGTATTTAAAAGTCATTTATCCTAAATAATTAGCAAATAACTTATAGTTGACTAAAATTTCACGTAACAAGTCTTTCCTATTATATGTCGGTAACTATTATGTAAATTTTATTTAATCGTATAAAAATCTGAGGAATTTTACCAATTTATATAGTCACTTGAAAAGGGTACTTTTAATGTTATGAAGTAAACATTTCTACGTGTTTATTATAAGCTCGTGAAGACTATAAGATGTTTTAACGATTAGGCTTTTAACTGTCCTGTTTCTATAACTCCCGTAGCACTGGTAGGACGTTCCCTAGTACAAAATATTTGATGTTATAGAAATAAAATTGTACTTCCCATAATGCCATAGCACTACCGTTTTGTAAACCGATTTTCAGTGGTATAAGTAAAAAAAATATTGAAATTAAACTCAAAAGTTGGTAAATTTGAATAATGAAATTATTAGTTACAATAAAATGTTACCCTAAAAATAAAACAGATGGCGCTGATCCCTGTCATTCCTAAATAACATGGAATCTTCGTTATAGATTTTGAAACCTTGCATAAAAAATCTTTGTTTTAAAGTTTAAAGAGATATTGTGGGTTTCAAGGATCCAATTACTTATATCATTATTGAGATATATTCACTATTATCTCCTTTCTTTCCCGAATGTCACTTGTCGGCCTTCGAGTTTACGCAAATGGTTAAGAAAGAAAAAATAACCTTCTCATCCGCTTATTGAACAATAGATTTTTTCTATCATTAGGTGAAAATCTAAATTTCTCTTTTTTCTTTAATTTAATGTCGAAATTTATTTTAATTAGATAAAACATAAATTTCTTCATAACTGTTATTAAAAACTAAGGATATGGCTTGAATAAAACTAGGGAATGTGCTGCCAGGTTAATAGTTTTGTTCGTATCTTAAGGCATTTGTGCGAAAAAACTTATTAAAATGTGTGAATGTGTTTTTGTTAAATTTAAAAAAAAAATCTCTTTTATCCTTACAATTATAAAATTTTGTACGCTTCTATCTTTGAGCACCTCAGCCTTATGTATGGTTTTTGTTCAGAGCTCCTTACTTTACCTTCCACTATTATTCCTTATGTTTTAATCATAATTTTAAAGATAAATAAATAATAAGTAAAAACTAACTATTATTAAAGTTAATTATAAGATGATTTACATGTTTTTTATTAGAAGTATGCCATCGTATGATTTTATTGAGCCATTATTTTTACATATAAAGTATTTCATTTACTATCGTAAATGATGTAGCCATAGATTTTATTTTTTCTAAAAGTCATCGTCAAAATTATTTTAAGTAAGAATTGATCCTGTTAAGTATAGTTAAAATATTTATGTTTTAAAAATAAAAGTTTTGACAATAAGCAAAATATAAATTTTAAATGAAATTTAAAAAGTTTCAGTCAATTTTAATGTTAATTGAGATTACAGTCTATTTTCTCTACTTATTCTACAATGAAACTGCACATATCACGAGCAATAAATAAATATATTTCACGCAGATTATATATACACCTGAATATTGATTCTGTAATACCACAGAAAAATCATAGTTGGTTTCGCGGCAAAATTCTGTGGTGAAGTACATGAGTGAGAGGATCCTTGTTCCATCTGAATCAGGAAAAATATTAATTATGAAATTATTCTTTTCTGTGGATATCTGAGATATTTAGTTTTTATTTCTGTTCATATACTATAGGGAAGCTTTGCAAAGGAGCTATAAAAATATGAAATAAGCAAATACTTACTACATTTTATTTTTCTTTTATGCTCAGCATAATCTAATATGAGTTTAACTGCGGAAATAACTTTGAGATTGATGTGAAGGATTACAAAATTGCTTTTATCAAATTTTGAAGTTCATGGAAATATAAAAAAAATATATTTTTATATTTGTTTTGTTGTAACGATTAAATTCTTAAAATATGTTTTAATTAAATTTTTTGTGGTTTTAGTATAAAATTCTTAAATTCAAATTTATTTTCTGTTTTATTTTTTGTGGTTGTAGTATAAAATTTAATAATTTACTTTGTTACCTATTTACCTAACATTTAACATTCTCCAATAAACAGTCTTCTCGATAAATTTTGTTTACCAATTAAATACACTTACCATTTACAGCGTCAAATAAGGTAATATCATTATTTATTTTGTAAAATCTTCATAGCATAAAAGTAAATAAAATATATTGTAATTATAAAGTAAATTAAGTACATTATTTTATTTTGTTATATGAAAAACATATTATAATAATTATGTCCATTTTAAATGAATGATTGTTATTTATATGATATTAATTTACATAAGTTATAAAATTATTTAACTATATGAAATTATATTGTAGATAGTATTATTTAAATGTGGTTTCATATATTAAAATTTTATTACACGGCTTGTTTGTTGTATGAAAACAGTCGTATATTATTGTGTGTATGAAAATGATTGCATGTAAACGCAATTTAGATATTTGATGTAATTAGATAATATATACAAGGCTTCATATGAGAAAACACGTTTTAATAAAAATTCATATGTCAATAATTGTTTTTATTCCATTAAATGAACACGAATTTTTTAATTTATTGGGGACATTAAGCGACTTTAACACTATTAGGCGTTTTTATAACTTTTAGCCACTACTTTCTACTAGATGTTTCTACTTATCGGGATGTTTCTACTTATTCCCGTATATAAGAATATTTCCTAATTGTTAGTGTTGCTAACAATCAAATATTAGCTTTTCCCTTATCTTCGTCGTGTGGTACACCAACCTTTCCATCCCCCATAGTAAACATCAAATCTAGTGCAGGAAATAAGTTCTAAACTTCCATAAAACCTTTCATCCCCCATTTCAACCCTTGTTTTGACAAAAGTAGCCTACGTTTTTCCTCAAGTTATACCTGTACCTAAAAACTAAATGATTATTGACTATAATATACCTACAATCAGGCTAGTCGCGCTATCTATACACATGTCAAATGACAAATTTGACAGTATTTATACATAGATATAGGACATCTTCTATATTCTATGATCTAAACGAAAACATTCCAAATAGAATTTACAGATAATAAAAATAAAATTATGGCACCATCAACTATCAATAAAGTGTAATGTTGGAGAACAATGGAGTGATTTCATTTGTGAAGATCCATTATTTTCAAGAAAGTCATAATACAAGCAATAATGTTGAAATGGCTCCTTGTATCTAGTTATTTGTGTACATACGAATATTATAAATTAAAGTAGCCTATTACCTCTTCACGCCACGTTGTTCGGATCGTTGGAGGGCTTAATGGCCAACCCAAGTGTCGAATGTTTCTATGCCACCTGAAGGCCCCCGACATGGCTTAACGATTGCTATCTAACGATAACAACCGGGACCGACGGCTTACGTGTCCGAAGCACGGAAGCTCTCATGAAATGTTTGCCACTAGCGGGTGGATGATTCTCCTGCCGATCGCGCCCGTTGTCCCTTAACTTTTTCGATGGTGATAGCGCCGGGCGATGAACGCTTCTGCTTTTGTCTTCTAATGTTATGGTGAAGAGTCTTATGATATTGATGGTCACCATATTATCATCATACGTACCATTTCCCCACATTGTAATATCGGAAGCAAGAATTCTATCTTCTTTATCAATATCATAAAAACAGACACTGTTATATACAGTTTGTTTGAAAAGGAATTGAAGAAGAAAAACAGTGATAAATATTTCATTTTTCTTTGGATAAAACAGACAGACAACAATGAAAAATTAAACATTTGGAGCACGCTGTACTTAAGCATATTTAAAGAGTATTAAGGTTGCAAACAGATAGCAGAAATAACCTAACGGTTTCTCTTTCGAAGAGTCCTGGATTCAAACTGGGCGCATCTCTAGTTCATAAAATTATATACGTTGTACAATTATCGCGTCGGTGAAGGAAAACTTCGTGAGGAAACCTGCAATCCTGATTCCCCATAAAATTCTCGAAGGTCAACCAATCTGCAATTGATCAGTGTTGTGGACTATAGCCTATACACCTCACATCGTGAGTGAAGACCAGATTCCTATAGTGGGACAAATATGAATTATACATGGTTATATATGGTACAGACCAGATGGTGCAAAGAAAATAGTGTCCTTTTTGAAAATTGAAAATATTGACCAATAAAATAAGTAATATAAAAAAAAATAAAGTCGATCTTAACGACAAACCATGTTCCCGTTTTCTTCATTCACCTCCCCATTCTCTCACTTCATATGCGTCACCACGTCATCCATTCTGTCCATTTCTTCTTTTTTACAACTTGCAATGTATGTTTGTATTTTTGTTTGTTACGGGTCAAATCTGGCAAACTTAATTAGACCCACTTCCTCTTACACCACGGACTGATTTAGTTCCGATGACAATGCATTTTTATTATAAGTATGATCTGCTGCTATGCTCAGGACAGACAAGGGAACTCCTCAACGATTAACAATACAGTTAGAAAATTTTATGTGTCCCTTAGTATTATGGCTCAGTGATTATGGCATGTATTTCTAAATAATAAAATAATGAAATAAACGTACTCTCTACATGTTACTCGCGTACATTCATCCTTGAATCTAAGCAACTCGCATGATAATGGTATTTTAATTAATACTAG
Source organism: Asbolis capucinus (assembly GCA_018249125.1). Lineage (NCBI taxonomy): Eukaryota > Metazoa > Arthropoda > Insecta > Lepidoptera > Hesperiidae > Asbolis > Asbolis capucinus. The sequence continues at coordinate 15,208 of DWJZ01003305.1, forward strand.
CTGTAACCACAGCTTCACTTGTAGTTGATTTCGCTTGCATCGACCCGATACTTTCATCCCCTATTCCAAAGGAACACTGCAATTATTCGGGATGATAAGTATCTAAGTTTTAATCCGGGATATAAGTGATTGCCAAGTTTCATTAATATCCATCCCCGGACTATCATGTGATGCACGTTCAGACAGACGCATAAATATGAACGCGATATATAATTAAAAAATATATATTTTCGTGTTCAATCTGGTCATTAGTGCTACCTTGTCAACATGTTGAAAAAATATTCAATGTACAGAAAAAATGCTCTTTGAGATGTATTACAGTAGAGATAGAAGAATTCCGTTCAGTTTACCGCCCATTTGCACTGGAACAGCATGATGCCTTTATGCCTCCTCAGTCACGATGAGAAGCCCTTACTCAGTAGTGACTCAGTAGCCTTAACTGGCTCAGGGCCCCTCTCACAATGTGAGGGGTACAGTTCATACCTCACCACCCTGGCCAAGAGTAGTTTGATACACTTCACACAACTTCCAGAACTCTATGGCGAACTTAGAAGTTCAGTTTTCCACACCGTGTATTGCCGAAGTAAGTTGTAATAAACACTAACATTCAAATCTGAAAATGTGTGTATGTCCATCTTTCATGTCGAAATAAGGCGATGGATTGACGATATGAGGATACAGGTCATGATCTGGAGACCATAGACTACTTATATCACGCGGACAAACTTGAAAATAAGAGAAAATAAGAGTTGCAGGATATTAACCCAGGATCTTCCATTCGGAAGACCAACGTTAAAATCGAGGCTATCACTCCATATCCACGTAGGTACATACAGAACATAATTTTTAACATAATGAATTGTTTAACAACTCAAAATTATCTACTCAAGTCAGTCGTGTTCAAATAATGATACTGTCATGTTCGGAGGCTGCCTTTTATTTACCACGTGAAGCATTATCTCATTTTATTGCGAGTTAAATCTTATTTAAATTAGTAATAAAAAAGGCATCTCGACTTTATTGCCTCTTTATCGTTGGGAAGTCGTTGAGCTATGTCGGAGACTGAAGCCTAGAAATTGCTGACAATGGTCACTGATCATTCCACTAATCATCAATGAAACAGCGTGAAGGATGCTATAGATCTCCTCCGTTATGAGTAGACGTGCTCTGCGAGCCGATTCTCAGTATACCAAATAATTGCAAAGTCGCTCAAGGTCATCGATGGAAGTCCAGCCAGAATTTGGTATTCACATTTATATTAACTGCGCTTCGATTGAACTTCAACTCTATATGATCGGAATACAGATGACGTTTGAAAATACGCTTCGATGGTGCCCCCGTTGGGTTGCAGTTGAAAGCTGATTGATGAATTTAAATACCAAAGCGCTTCAACGACAAAGTCGTTGCGATGTTGCTACGACTTTTAAAAGGAGAATCGGCGAAGTAGTGGGCTATTTGAGCTATTGGAGCCAATAAAGTTGTTTACATATACTCGGTGCAAATTCGATCTGGAACAATCCATATTAACTTGACGAACTTGTGATTTTGTATGGTAAAATTCCAGATCGAATCGAATTTCTGGCCGCATATTTTCCCTGTCGAAGTGTAATTATCGTTAAATACTTTCTGGAACATAATTACGAATGACGGCACGTGGTCAAACGCCCTTAGTCCAAATGAAAAAATCATTTCACGTGTGGGTCATTGCCACCTATCTGTCGTTGAGGGTCGCACGAACTTATTGCTATAATTTAATTGTTAGTGCATAGATGTGTTTATTAGAACTGTACCAAGTTCAAGAGTTTTGTATACTTACTCATGTAGGGCAGGGTTTTATTGCTAAATAGTTATTTAAGTTTCTAGAAAATGCACGCTCCGCTTCGGAAGAAACAGTTACCAGAAAAAAGTAGTTATTGTGACGTAACTGTAACTGTTAGATACTTATTTATGGATATTGATGTCCTCTTTAAAACTGTAGTACATTACTTTGCTCTATTGTCAATAAGTTCGGTAGTGTACGCGATATAAAGATTTTTTTTGTATTTTTTCATACTTTGGGTTACGTTATCGAAGTTTTTATAGGAACTCCTATTGTTTTTGCATCTATTTTAACGCATATGTTCATCAGGCGTACTGT
>DWJZ01003306.1:0-17344 GCA_018249125.1 Asbolis capucinus
TATTAATATTACTTTTTTTATCTATTAATTACATAAGATATCATATTGTGACATAAGATAGAGAGATCTAATGACATAAGATACAAATCACAATTTCAGTCGTATTTACTGTCATCATGCCTCTTACGAGAATCTAAATTATATGTTAGAAACAGTAATGTTTGAAGTTAATGTTTATTTACATAAGACAAAGTTGAACGGAAGAAACCTTCGATGAGCAATCAACTAGATTTCTCCTTACGTACAAAATCCTTTCTAAATTCTGTCCGCATGTATACAATATTTAAATATATTATCTTACACTTTTGAACATTCGTCATATCGACTAATGAAGCTATAGTTTCATGGCATTTTCAGTTGTTATTTTTTAATAACAACAATAAACTCCTCTTAACAAAAAACAAAAAGACGATATATATTTTTTTATGTTTCGGTTAACCTCTACATTGGTGAATGTTTTGGCTGGCCAATGCTATTGGAATTATGTGGCGTTGGTTTAAATTTTTCGGTATTCTTTTAAATCATTAAAATGTAGCGAAGTAAATGCGGTGAAAAATTAGCTACTTGAAACCTAAGAAACTATTAAAATAAACGCTACTTGCAGCTCAGAATACTGACCTCAATCCTATCTCATGAAAGTTAAGAACAAGTGCTCTTCGAGGAAAAACTTTAATTTTATACTACCGACATATTTCAATTAAATGTTTTTATGTCGTTGGTAAATTAGAGTTATTTATTATCAATGAAATTGCTATCCATAAATATCCCACTACTGGGCTCGGGGCTCCTCTCACTCTCAGGACTCTGGGCCATATACCACCACGCTGGTTAAGTGTTTATCAGTAGACTTCATACACCTTTGAGAACTGTATTGAGAATTCTTCAGAGTGCAGATTTCTTCATGACGTTTTCTTCTGTAATACTAGTATTATTTGAAAATTCCTTCGCGTAGGATTTGAACATTCAGAACAGGTAGATTTTGGTTGCCAAATTAAGCATAGGGTAGGAAACATAACAGGTAAAACATATAATTCTTCGACAACTGCACCATTACCCGGGTTAAAGAGAGAGCCGGTTTGTGCCTCCCTCCCCTATGGACAAACGTCCCTGAATACTTGTATGACCAGTGTTGCCAAATGCAAATCGTGTATAGAGCAATACCATTGTGCATAGTGATGCGACTTTCAGTTGAAAGTAAGCGTTCATACTGAATTAATCGTCCTATGAACCCGTAAATGCCGCGCAAGTGAATTTATGCATGTGAAATGCCTTATCATTCTCATACCAATTTGCACCCGCCAACGTTGATTTCGAACGTGTAATGTAAACCATATGCGTATTGAGGTCGCTCAGACAGGCCTCAATCACATGACAGACTATCGTGGTGTATGAGCGAGAAGTCAGTTAGTTCGTGGTAGGGTTTCCCGAAACGTCAATATAGTAATTCACTTCAAGTCAATTTTACCTGTTTATTTTGTAGCTAAATATACGAGAAGGGTTTAGTTGAAGGTTTCATCAAGGAAAGTGGATAGATCCGTTAGGACGCCTTTTGTTTCGATACTTCCCATCACAGAAATTAGTTTCGTTTGTTTATTAATCATCTTAAATATTTTAAGATAATTTAAGTGAAGTGAGATCTTAGTTTCTTCTCTTTGAGTTCTCAGAATTCTTTAAGTTATTACAAACTTTTATATAACATGCAGTGTATGTTTGTGTATTAGTATATTTATATATTTATTTGTTACGGGTCAAATCGTTCAAGTCAAGTTCACTTCCTCTTATACGACGGAAACGAAATTTGGCATAATACTACAGTTCATTTTAATGACTAGCTTGACCTGATAGTATTATGAAATTTTCTGTTTCTTTGTATTATGGATCTATAATGAAAGCTTGTGTTTTTAATTTTTTTTAATATCCCTTGTTTTTAGCACCTCAAAAGGAAGTTATATAATAAGATCGGTAATTGGCTATTGTGATAATTTTGGAAACAAAAGAACGGAGGTAATCAATTTGTCCTTTTACGGAAATCCTATAATTTCATCAATCTCGTGAGAACAGACGTATGCATGAATGGATGGAGGTCTGTTGCTCCTTCACGCAAAAACTACTGAACGGATTGAAATTTCGCACAGATATACATAAATTATAGTCTAGAATAACATATTTTACCAACGTAGCTACCACGCGGTGAAGCCGCGGGCAAAATATTATTAATAAATTTTTAGATCTAGACACACTTATTTTCTTAGTCATTCCAGACGTCTGTTGTTGGTTAAATCAACTGATGAATTAGCATCTATGCAAGTCACTAGGTATACAAAAGTGTACTCTTCAACGATGTCCCTTCTAGGCCACATCTCACGCTTTTCTGGGAGTCAGGGTTCCCTTTTATGTACCAAAATATTTTTTTGCAAAATGAACGATTTTTATTTTATGTTTTAAACGATGTAGCCTAGGTAGTCTGCCATTATCTCTGCAAAACAGATCTCAAGAGCGATTGCTGGCCTCAGATATATACAATATAATGATAATAAGGTAAAGATATAGATATATGTAAATATCTTATTATCGGGGCATGGGTGTTATTGACTTCAACGCACGGGGCCTTCCTCATACTGAAGTGGTCTAGAGCATATTCCACTACGCTGCTCTATTATGGATTGATACAGGTTGGCCAACCCAAGTATCGGGGGTTCTTATACCGCCCCTAGGCCTCTGGCTTAACCACTGCTATTTAACCATAACCACTGGGAACGACGGCTTTACGTTCCCTCCGAAGCACAGAAGTGCTTATAAAATGTTTGCCACTAGCGGTCACCCGTTCTCCTAATGTCCGTGCCCGCTGTTTCTTAACTTTTTCGATAACTTACAATCGAAATCGCCGGGATATGAACGCTTTACATGGATAAGCGTGGATGTTATTAGTGATGCTACCCATCTGTGCCACATGCAGTCGCATGGAATCCTGGAATCGCTGGAATCCTGTTACAGGAGTATGAAAGGGTAAGTCAAAGGCAGGATTTTCAAAATATTTTTGCAATTCAAATGTAATTACTTAAGAATATTTAGATTTTACAGAATACAAATTTTTGTTACATTAAAAATAAGACAGGATAATGTTGAAAAAACAACCAAACACTGAAATTGACTCAAAAAAATAAAAATTAAAACGTTTTATTTCTTCGCCTTTGTTACGAAACTCATAACTTTTCGTACCGAAACCCAGATTAAATTTTATTTAGGTATTCTATAAAAATGATTGATTCAGATGATAAAACTTTAAAAACGCAATGAAATCTAACGAGAAACATATCCCAGTATCAGGGAAATTTGTTACAATCTTTAAAAAGGTAGTCATCCAAAACTATGAAGGGACAACTTCCAACCCAAGAAATTACCGGAAAATTTAAGATCCCCAGAGAATTAGGGAACAATAGGCCAATCTAAGCGATATATGTGGCCGATAAAAGCTATATGTAAGCCAATTACGACCACTGCAGGGTCTCGTAAGTGGGCTAGCCACCCTATTATAAAGTTATTTGGCTCGTCTCTGCTGCCTCATATTCTAGAACGTGGAATGACAATCTAGAAGCTTCTTATTCACTGGAATAAAATTAGATCCTAAGTTACGTGAAACATTTAAGCTAATAATTTCAAATCTATATTAATATTATAAAGCTGAAGAGATTGTTTGAAAATTTCTTTCCTTGTTAGATAGCCCAATTATCGAGAAATCACGAGCAGAAGCTAATGATATTATAAACAAGCATTTATAATTACAACCCATAATTGGCTCGGGTCTTTTCACAATGTGAGGAGACAGGCCACCACGCTGGCCATGTACGATTTGATGGACTTCACACATCTTTGAGAACTCTTTTGGAGAAGCAGGTCCAGGTTTCGTCACGATCTTTTTCCAGCAAGTGATAAAGTCAACTTCTGTTACGCATATAACTTTAAAATTACAGGTGGGGGCCACAGGATTTGAACCCTGGACCTCCCGTTTGCGACTGCCGAGGACAAGAGCCCTTATAGGACGAAGGCTCGTATCGTTAGTGAATTATTAGCAAAGTTAAGGAAACAGTGGGTGCGTGACCAAATTGCATCCACTTTCCACTAGTGGCAATAAATTCTTGCGCGTTTTTGTGGCATAAACCTCAAATCGCAGTAACCAATCCGGATTGAAGTAGCATGGAGTATCGTTGGGTCCTTATTACGAGAAGAGACCCATGCTCACTAGTGTCCCATTTATGGATTGAAGCCGTTCAAAATGATGGATACTTTTAGGCTTTAGACATTTGGCTTCTAACTTCCAAGCTTTATTACCATACCAGTTTATTGGAATCGTAAGGTATTTTCATTACTGGAACGCATTTTCTCCCACTAATACTTGCTGCACATGTAACTTTAGCTTTTCCATTTTTAACTTTAGAAATTCAAACTTCTCGTATTATAACACTATTACCCATTCTTTTTGTAGGCGGAAATTGTATGCACATGCATGGGAAAACGATTTATCGTGGCATTCAACTTCATTCACTGATACTTTGATTGTTAAAAGATTTATTTCTTGGCGACGAGAAATAATTTTCTCGTAAAATCGAGAATTTAAGTAACCAACAGTAAAACTGAGTTCTTTGAGGAAAAAGTGTTCAAATAGCTACCTACGTGTCGATAGTACGGGAAGTCCAATTCTAGCACTTCTGTTCCTTATGATACCATGGTCTGCCAGCATAAGAAATGAGGATAAGAAATGCCAGTGTTTTAGGGATGGAATAGGCATCTTTTTTCTAAGCCCATTCATGAATTTTGTTTTTCAATACACCAAACTAACCACAGTAATGTTTTAAGATTTTCTTACCAATGTTTCTCACAGACTTTTCAACAATTTACCCCACTATTGAACAAGGAGATCATCACTGACTAGGCATACAGCATGCTCCACTACTCCAGTGATACTAACAAAAAGCATTAAGCAAGAAAATATCTTACCATTAAATATATGGACGTATATACTGGCAGGAATGGCGTTATTTGGCACACAGGTGTAATTTCCAGCGTGGGAGACACTAGCAGCTGGAATCAGTAGGTCCGAAAGTCTTTGAGCAGTGTCCGTGGTCACGTTGATCCCACGCTCCACATCGTAGTTGATCATCCTGCTATTGTGGTACCTGCGGGCGATAAAATAGGTTATCAACAATGTAATGTACGGATACGACTTCGGCTATCTTATTTCATTGTCAATGTTCTTAAAGAATAAAATAGTCTGTGAAATTAGCCGTTAATCGAGCAGATAATTCATCTACATTAAGCAATTAGCGTTCATTAAAAACTAAAAACGTCATGATGCCCTAAAATGCAGTATTGCCGTGACCACGACCCACGCAACTGGGTCAGAATATCGGTACAATAAACAGATCCTGAGTACCCGTTTGCATTTAAAATGTTTAGTATCCGCGACGTAATTAGTCTTAAAAAGTATGTATTCTTATTTCTTTTCACTTTCATGTAAAATTTTGAAATAGTCTACTTATACCTACACTATAAAATGATTTCTGAGAAGCAAAGTTAGCGCACTGTTTCTATGATATTGTACTGTGTGCAAGAGAAATATGTTTATCAATTCCGTTCTACGCGGAAACGTTTCCTTTGAAAGATGTTTACTCGAATAATTGCATTTAAAACCAGCTGTAGAACTACTGGTAATTTCGCCAATATTACATTTCAAAACTGTTATATCTTGCCAGGCTTGAAATAGGTAAAAATGCTGCTATATTACATCACGAGTTCACTTCAGCAACAGCTTAAAAGAGCTTTAAAACTCCCACAATGGGAGTAGCGGGGCTATGCTTTGCGTAAACCCTAATAACTTTTACGTTTAAAAACTTTGACTGATCGATAAGCTTAAGCTTTATAGCTCACAGATTGAGACTAGGGTATACGTTCGAAAGTACTGTTTTTAATAACAATGCCTCTAAAGCCTGAACGATGTAAAGTATATATGTATGCCATAAGCAGGCAGTTGGGCAGAATGATTGTTTGACAGTAAGCTACCACCTTTACCCATTAACATTAATTAGCATCACGAAATAAGCAATATATCGGGGAGACAAACAGGGTCAATAAGGAGACAAACATACTCCAGATACACTGACAATATACCGCGCCAGGGCGGCTAACAGAAAGAGAGTAGGAAGAACCATGACTAAAAATGGGAAGATTTATATAAAAAGAGATTTTATTTGTATTCTCCTCTTACTTAGTAACAGGCTCAACCGTCAAGCAGTCAGAGGTGAAATCAACTTCAAATTAAATCTGTTAAAAACATTGCACTTAACAAGAGGAATCAAATCTCTCTATAGCAAACCTTATATTCTGATAAACAACGGTGATTTAACACGGTGAGAAAGTCTTACCTATTTGAATATAGAGGAATTGAGAAATGGGCCCCGTAGTCGCTTGTATAAATTACTTGTCTAGTCAGCCGATCGAATGAGTTAGAAAGAAACTATTTATCTCCTTCACAGCTGCAAGATTTCTTTCGTCGCGCTACTTCTTATCCTGCTTTTATCCAATTGATTTTACTTTTCAATTCCACTACATTTTATCTGTTACTTTTATCCTGTAAATTTAAATGCGCTCGATCTTTAGTACACCTGCTATTAGTTCATTTACTTTTTTTACGATAATAGCACAAATGTGACGATCTTATTACCGTTATCTGCATAGTTGCCTATAGTTAATGATGAGAACTTACGTGCTTAAGTCGATAGATTATTAAGATTTTCATCCTAACTCAATTCATGGTCAGATTTATGGAAGTGATGGCGTAGATTAACTTTAAAACAGTATTTTTGGAAAGTAACTACGAATACATTTTATTTTATTTCATATCAGTCGTAACCCAAGTCTGTGGATTGTAAGGAAGCCTTCGGTGCAGATGTTGTCCGATAACACTATTCGTAATTAGTATTGGAATACTTGTGAAATAAACTCGAAGCTGGCTCGTCGTCGTTGGCTGTTAATGGGTTTCAGCCAAGAAATTGTTATTGTTCAGTGCAAATTCCGATCACATACTCAATGCGATCCATATATTGCACGTACTCACGTTACATACATTTGATAATCGCTTATGATTATTCATGACTGTGGCGTGGTGTATAATTACTAGGTTACAATATAATTTATGATGTAAGATCATCTCTAGCATGGCATCAAAGCTTGTCTGAGTCAAGTGTTTCCTTACAATGTTTGATTGAGGTCATTGATCATTCATTAGGTTTTGTTTTTAAATATGCCATAGCGACATCATGCCAGCCAATAATAGGATTAATAGTATCATTGGATCTCATTACTCTTTTTATAATGTTACGACCTGGAACCACTACGACGCTGCTACGATCCAGATTTTAGAGGTGTTAGTGACCAACCGAATCGTCTACAATTTTTATACCAGCCGAATGTCGTCTACTAGTTTTAACGGTTGAAAATTACAATGGACGCTGGTAGGTACCCTTTGATACACGGAACTGGTTAAGATATTTTTAGTGATCAACTTTCTTCTCACCGACCGCACTTATTCTTGCTAAACTAGCTCGATTACTTCGGACCAACGTTAGCCGCCGGGCTATAAGGTTATGGCAATAGTTATAGTCTGCAATAGATTTGAAGTAGGTCCTAAACTGGTTTTGTGACGCTGCCAAATTTAACATTGCATCAAATTGGGTAATTATTACATTAAATAGCCCATGCGCAATATATTATTATGTATCGAAATACTACCAAGTACTACGTACTGTATTAGCTATCGTTTAAAATTTTATTTTAGCTTTAATATTTATCTTTTTCTCTTTATTCTTCAATCATCCTCCTTTCCATTCTTCTTTTATCAACTATCTTTTACGCGTGTTCTTGGTGTATCTGGTGTCGTTATTAATTCCAATTGCTTCAGCGATGTACCCCTAATCACTAAGCTACAATTTTATTGCATTTAATTAAAAGTAATTACTTTTAAAAGACTTTTTTATTTAAATACTTTTACATTCCGTTTAGAAGAGAGTCGGAACTTGTTGACTTTGACAGATAGGCAAAAGTTTGTTTTTCACTTTCTTTTACGACTGTTTGATATAGAATATACTATATATTTCAATTGGCTATATTTTTCGTTTTATCCTTTCTTATTTCTTTGGTTCTTCAAATAATGTAAGCTTAGATAATTGCTGGAGGGAAATTATAGTTCTTTGTATCCTGCATTACTTTCGTTCTCAAATTACCTCATAAACTCTATAGGGACTAAAATTATTATCTACGATTTCTTCATATAATCATCACTAACTACTACTTCTACAAACTAAACTAAAGAATCATATTGTATTCACTATTGGATATGAGTTGTATCATAGTACAGGGTAGAATTATATGGTAAAAATAATATTATTGAGGAGGGTAGGATAAAAATGTCCTCTGTGATAATAAAATTGAAGATTGAAACAACAATGAACAAGTTTGAAAAATGAATTTATAAAACATCAAAATATCAAATTGATTACTTTTCAGTCCAGATTTACTGAACTAAGAACGCTTTAAAATATTGCTTAGGAGAAGCAATTTCATTGCAGTTCATTACTGTCGCACTAATGGGCTCGGGTCTCCTCTAATGATGTGATCTATGCCATAGTCCACCACGTTGGTGCAGATTGATACGTGATACTTCACACACCTTCGAGAACATTATGGAGAATTCCTAGCAGTGGAGGTTTCCTCATTATCTTTTTCTTCACTGAAGCAAATGATAATTAACTCAAAGTATACGGACATATCTAGATTAGACCCCATAACGCAGGGATTCCTGGCAGGGGGTCTAGGGCTAAACTTATATATGTATGTTCCTTACCTTTGAAAATTCTGAAGTTTTTTTTATTATATCATTTTCTGAAATTCAAGGTGCGTATTGGAACTCGGGAACTTCCGGTCGAAAGCCTAATATTCAAACCGGTTGGATTTTACTACAGGCTATCACCGCAATTTAATACTATGGAATCGTCAAAATTCATAAACTTTATAATTAATTTGTGCTTCAGCAATATCTTCTAATTAAAGATCAACCGGCGATCCAGTGGGAACAGATTTGAATAAATGTCTAATTAAGACTCCCGTTTAAATATTAATATATCCTATATTATGTGATAATATTAAATTACATACATCTAGATGTACATATATTGGTTTTCCAGAAAATGTTCTTCGTAGAAGCAGAATATATGGAACGTTCATAGCTTGGCTTGTTTCGATTGTAAGCGATCGAAAAAGTTAAATAACAGCGACCAAGGAGGGTAGGAGGATAAGACTGCTAGTGGCAAAAACTTCATGTGAGATTCAGAAGGCACGTGAAGCCGTCGGAGATTGATATGGTCAGATAGCAATCGTTAAGTTATGTTGTAGGCCTTCGATAGGCATAAAAACTTCCGGATTGGTCACTAACATCTCCACCAATCCGTGTTGGACCATCGTTTTCAGGCCCGTTATCCCATTTTATAATTGCGTTAAATTTGTTAAAATTTTGCAAATTGTTACGTGTCCACACAGCTTTTTATTTAGTTCTAATATTGTTTGTTGTTATTTTTCTAACGCCATTTTCGACAAATATTATTTCAGATTTTTCCCGTATTGTGTTATATTACCAAAATGGGGGAATGAAATTAGAATAAATACCTATCTACATATATTTTTACCCTCGGAAGTGTGTTGAAAAACATTATTTGACACGCGTGTGCATTGATCATTAGCACACAAACAATGTTTGCAAATAAAACGTAATACATTTTAAAATTTTAATGTTACAAAACAATTTTGTAACCAGATAATAGTTTACAAAGTTCTGGATCGCGTCCGAAACAAATGGATATGCCATGGAGGTAGCCCGAACTTTTAACTTAACGTTGTCCGAATAGCCAATGTACGAGACGCCGCATCGTTGCCAAACGTTCGGTTGCCAAGTAATGCCAAGCCACTGGACCGTGCCAAATTAGTTACCAAGGGCGCGGAAAAATTTAATTACAATACGTGACGGGGTTTCCAGATCGTTTATCATTTTTAATTGCATATTTATGTTCCAAATTCGAAGATATCAATCACTTTTGTAATGGATATTTTAAAATAGCCAGTTACGAAATTCTGATTTTATAAATTAAAGTACCTGTCTATTTCCTACTTAACAATTATTTACACGAATTGCACAGATTTTTAGATTACAAATACGTTGGATCAGAGAATTTTCCTTTATCTGTCAAGTCGTTCAATCTATTATATTGATTAGCTTATTCGCCAGGTTTTTGTAAGTAGATTTTTCATAACAGTACGTCATAATATTACACAGGTACACCGAGATAGACATTTGTCGAGTTCAACATTTTAAGTTCGAGTTAATAAATAAAATTAAAATTTTATAGACATGCCTTTAACCTATTGATGGTGCTCTACTGATTATGGGTCTTTCCTCATATTGAGAAGATCCAGTGCATGCTCCAGCAAGTTGCTACAATGCCGATTGGTGGAGGGATTAGTGCTAACGATTTTGCATTATGATTTTTATCTAATGACCGAGTCCAGCGCTTTTACGTGCCAAACGGAATATGGAAGCGCTCATGATACATTTGCCACTAGCGGTCACACATCCTCACACCGACCGCGCCCGCTGTTCCATAACTCTTTGATCGGCTACAATTGAAACAATTTAGCCATCTACAAATACTTCAAGTGACTTACCAGAATACAAATGCTGGTGCCTCAGTCGTCTGCACCACTGAACATTGAAGTCGCAACGTGGATCCTGGCTTCAGGTATTTCTCAATAGGCCCTGAGATTTGAGCTCGCGCCTCTGCAAATAAAGAAGACATTACACATCTTGGTCACCGCAACAGGGACATCATATAAAGTCCAAGTCAAAGATGACTTAGCCTACCACAGGGATGGCGAACCTTTGGGTGTCCAGATGTCATTTTTCTGATGAAACATTTAATGAGATGTAGACGTACCATCCAATAATTTTGACTTTGGATTGCATCGTATTCACGTGCGTCATATACTCGATACATATTTCACTATATATTCAGAGTGCATTATGATCTTTGTGATTGTTGAAGGCGTGCCCAAAATATTGTGGCGCCATGAGTGGCAGGGCATTTGTTCGCCATGTGTGGCAGGGCATTTGTTCGCCATGTGTGGCAAGGGCATTTGTTCGCCATGTGTGGCAGGGCATTTGTTCGCCATGCCCGGCCTAACAGATGCCTGATGTAATAATATTCTACTAATAAAAAATATTGAAATACAGTGAAGGTGAGAAGGGTACGGTGATTGGTCAACTGAAAATTGGGTGAAATTAATCATAATTGTTGAATGGTTAACTGCACGCGGTCTCATAATTTCGATGATTTAGATACAGTTTACCTAATATAGGGAGTGTGGTACGTTATTATATTCGATTCGAGTATGAATTTAGAGGTAAATAAAATATGTATGTTAAAATTTTCGATTATTTAAACCTACGTATATTATTATGTTTAATACGAGATTTGCCTGTGAACTTGTTCAAGAAACGTGTAAAATCTCAACTCATAGGCAAGGGATATAATAGTATTATTGAGTATCTAAATGACAAGGATGCATGGATATGATCCGCTCTGCTCCCGGTTCCCATCGGGATAGTAATACACACCTTTGTAATAGATTTTGTATTAAAAAGATTACAGGAAGTTTTGTTCCGCGGGCTTTTTTTCCGTCCGGCCTACACGAGCGTACATAGTCTGTATTCGTTTATAAAGCCGAAGACAGATAGGTATTGTCTATCGAGACTTTAGACTTTGACTTCTGTTAAGTGAGCATTTAGGTTCTTATGACGAAATAAATAAATTTTATTTCATTTCGATTTTTTTAATGAGCAGATGTTAAGTCTTTTAGGAAACTTGTATACATCTCTGGAGGATACAAAACCTTCTGACTCTTGAGTTAGTGACTAACCTACCTCCAACAATCCACATTGGAACAGCCCAATGGAGTAGCTCTAGGCCTTCTCAGTCTTGAAGAGAGATTAAGGTAGAAGATTCTGAATAACTGTAATACAAATCTGATATGTCAGACTTTAAATATTTTTGCGCCGGAAACCACTTTCAATGAAACATTTTAAGATGTGGAAGTGGAAAATAGAAAAATTAAAAGCTTATCAAAAATACCGTTTCGGTGTTGCTGCGAGCAGGAATTCCATATTAGAAAAATAATTTAGAAGGTCACGAGAAATTATTATTTGTTGTTGTTAACCAAATATTTGACATAGGAAATACTTCGTTTACGACAATTTCGAGTTCACGACACGTACTAAAGTAATAGTAGTTTAATTAGTTAGTCGTTCATTTCCCAAGCACTCGGACGAGTATCGGTTTCTCCATGCACCATTTATTTTCAAAAAAGTAACGTAAATAAAAAAAAAATGTGTTATTCGAGGACGCGCGCACATATAAAACATCAAAATTGTTTTCTACAGATAATATATGTACATGAAGAAATAGTTTACGACCACCAATAAAAAATTCTAATTTGCGTTACGCACATGATACTAGCTTGTTTGCCAGCTGTCCTTGCCATATGGAAAAGTTACTTCTCAAAATGGAGCGCATAAGTGAAGAGTTTGGTTTAAAACTCAACCGCAGTTAAACAAAAATGATGATAGCAGACCGTGCCAACAACAACTGGCCTGAAGTCACTCACATTGCCAACTACGAACTCGTGCAATTGTATATATATCTTGGAGCTGTAATATCAAATTCTGGAGGATGCGTAGATGAAGTAAGACGACCAATGGTAATTACAAGACCCGTAATGGAGAAACTGAAGAAAATTTGGAGAAACAGAAACAAGACGAAAGCTACTGAGATCCGGCACATTCAGACAATCGCGTACCCCATAGTTTTATACGGAGCGGAGACCTGGAACTTACGACAATTCGAGAACCAAAAGATCTACGCTCTTGAGCTGTGCTGGAGACGAATGCTTGGACTGAATTTCGATCTGCAGCGTCCATACTCCAAAAACTCGACATCAAACAGCGTCTTTCATCGCTAGTGAACAGTTACACCTTAAAATTACTGGGTAACATCTCCCAAAGTGAAAATACGTCCATTGAACGCCTTGTTATACAGAGATATGTGGAAGGAATAAGACCGCGAGGAAGGCCACCCATGCGATGGGCTGACTAAATGAAGACTGCGGTGGGCGGTTCGTTATATGAGTACACCACATTATGCAGAAGCCGGGAGAAGTGGCGGCCCATTAGACAAATTGTATTCGCCCCCACTCTCGTATCATGATGACCACGAACGCTATGTTAAGAGTTATACGACACATAAGAGGAAGAATAAATATGGCAAAAGATAATAAAATTATGAAATTTCAAAAAAGGTTTCTATTTTAATTACATTTTATTTCATTAAACACAAAAATAAATAGCTGTTTAATTCGAACGTTCGTCACTATTAACAACATTGTTATAACTTGACTCTTTAAGGATTTCCTAAAAACCAATTTTAAAACATCCAGTTACTATTAGACGAAAAATACATTTTCTTGGGGAAAACAATACGAATTAACTTAACAAAACATTCCCAGAATAATGATCCTAAATTATTCAAGAATAACAAATTTCCTGTTTAAAAGTCAACTCAACGAATGAAGTTAACACTGATGTTTTTAAATATTTCTTTATTTAAATGCTGTTTTAACTTAAAAATACGATTCTCCCTATTCATTTGTATTCCGAAACAAACGTTTCGTCGGAAACAAACTGTTAAATATTTTATAAAAAATGGGACAGTTGATTACTTTGTTTGATGTAAAAATTACTTAATGGCTTTTCTGTTAATATTATCGGTTTTCAGATTTTAGAATTCCGTATTACGTTAGGAACCTTCAATTGAGCTTTGTATGCTCGTGGGGCAACGTAACCCAGTACTAGGGAGGTTTATTTTGGCAAGGGTATTTATTAAGACAATAAATTCTTATCTATAAATAATGTGGGCATATATATTTTTCTCATCTTACATATCTTGGCTGTATGGGTCACTGGAAATAATACGTGCATTGCAAGATTATTTTTAATTTTGCGCTGCGAATATTACTCGCGGAAAATGATGACGAATATTCGTATCTGCCAGGCATCCACGCAACCACTCAACGCCCAATCCGCCCGTATTTGTAATAGCTACATAACTAAAATAAATGGTTGGCCATATTTGCAACCCACAACTGCCCCACTACTTGGATGGGTCGCACTCACAATATGAGGGGTACAGCCCATGACCTACCACGCCTGGCTAAGAGCGGTTTAAAAGACTTCACATACATTTGAGAGCTTTATGATGAACTGTCAGGTGTACAGATTTCTCGATGTTTTCCTTCACCATAGCAAGTGATAATCAATTTCTGACACACATAACTTTGAAAATAGAATTTGAAGGATGTCAGGATTTGAACCTAGGACCACCCATTCGAGAGACCAATATAAATCACTAGACTGTGTATGGTTGTACGAGAATCAAATTCTGGCCTCTGAATAACAAAACGTAAACATGAAATCTTCGTAAACAAAGTATTACTAAAATCAAACTTTGGTCAACGAAAATACAAAGTAATTTTCGAACGAGGGAAGGCTTCAAAATTATTTTTCAAATATGGAATTCCCGCTCGCAGCGCCACCGCAACGGTATTTTTTTTGAGGCTTTCAATGTTTTTATTTTCGGGTTCTACGTCATTTACATATAAATGTTCAATTAAAGAAAGAGGTTTTCGACGAAAAATTCGACGTCTGACTTCCCGGATGTAGGCAGTTTTTTAAATTCTCCTGCCTGGGTATACTTTCAATACTGGAGTCCTATAGCCATACTACCACAATGTTCTAATGCGAATTGGCGGAGCTTAGTGGCCTGCCCAAGTATCGGAATGGCGAGAAGAAGTGGACATAGTGATAACATCGCCTCTTAACATGAGGTAGGATCTGTGTCAAGCATTAACTTATGCTGGGTAAAAAAGCTGTTATATCGTATTTAGGTCTTCGAAAATTCTTAATAAATGCCAAGTGATCTTAACTGGACTAGTGGCGTCACGTGCCCTCCAAAGCACGCAGGTGCTTGAGAAGTTTTGCCACTAGCGGTCTTCTGTCAAGTTACCAACCGCTATTGCTTAACTCGGGCAATCGCTTGTGATCACTTCACGCCACTGGGTTAGTACGTTTACTAAATACGCAATTAACAAAATAAATTCAATAATTTTAATGGGGAGGATTTTTGGGTCAAGTAATCGATTTATTGCAGTTTTAGTTTTATTGACTTTGTTTTAAAAGTTTCTTAAAAAACAGAATCCAATTATTTAAAACTTCATTAAAACCGATTAATCGCATAATTTTCGAAAATAATTAATATTTACACCATTAACAGATGAGATTCATGTGGTAGGAGTAAATGAATCGACTGAATGCGAGGGCGATGGAGTTGCATCGAAGCTTTCATACAGACCTCAGAAATTTTTAAAAATAATATCCTATGTTCATCAAGGACAACGTAGTATTTTTATGGTAAAAGAATTTATCAAATCGGCCCAGTACATTCACAGCCTATTCGCCTGAAAGACTCAAATTATTCCATTCACATATTACTCTCCATACGGAATATATATTTATGTAGTAATATTAAGCAAACATAATACATTAATACAGCTCTTTAATGTTTAATGAAACGAATGGTAAAATATGGCCGCGGCGTAACGTCTTGAAAATTATGAATTTCATTTCTTTATTAAGTTTCTTTCGTAATGTACTCGTAGCAGTGATATATTAGGTTATGAGAACGGCGCCTCTTTTCCTTTTACCGGGATTCCTTCAATCTGTGTTATAAACTAGTGTTCGCCCGCGGCTTCTCCCGTGTGGTATGTCCATAAAAAGTAGTTTATGTATTATTTCAGACCATATTCTATCCCTGTGCGAAATTTTACTCAGATCTGTTTTGTAGTTTTTGCGTGAAAGAGTAACAAACATTCATTCACACATTTTTGATATAAGTAGAATTTTTGAAAATTTTGTAAAAGTAAGTTCTATGAATTTATTCTTTACTAGTCCAGCTATAATCTATTTCCGTGCAAAATTTCATTCAGATCCGTTCATCAGATTTTTATTTTATTTTATTTCTTACTTCTTCTTAAATAAGCTAACGCTTGATCCCACGATCCCACCTGATGGTAAGTGGCGGTGAAGTCTTTGATGGTAAAGCGCGCTAACTTAGTAAAAGCCTATTCAGTCTTGACTTGAACACATTTACATTGTACTCGAACGGGAATACTACGCGGGCAACTTATTCCAGTCCTTCGCAGTACGAGTGATAAAAGACGAGGCGGAGCGCGTCGTTCATACGTTTACTTAACGACCTTAAAAATCCAGTTGTATTGGGAAACTCCTCTTCATGCAGCCGGTTAAAAAAATATTTTGAAAATATGATTTTTTCACCCCTCAGTCAGTTGATATCATTGTATCATCTGATGTCACGAGTTACCCGATCTTGAACGCGAAACTATGTATATTTACTGGTATGAAGCTCAAACAGAGAACAATCATATAAGTACCCTTACTTAGATATCACGTCCAAAGGTACGAAAGTAAGTACTATTCGTTTAGTGCCTTTGATGCTTCCACTGTATTTGAAGCCTCTCACACGAGCTACTACGAGTACAATGTTTATTGGTAAATGGGGTTAAGTGGCTTCTTTTCTCTAAGTAAAACTATTCTTATCTTTTATACCAAAATAATCTAAGAAATAGATAACTGAAATAGTTTTGAATTATGAATATTAAATTAAAATAATGAAGAAGAAATTTTTATTGATTTTACATTGTGCTTGTTTGTATATTGGTTTGCTAAGTGTTTGGGTCAAATCTTGCAAATTTAATTAAACCCATTACACACAACCGATCTTAAGCTTTGCATAAGCCTTCCATCCTGATGACAATGCATTTTTATGATAAGCATGACCTGATACTTCATTCAGGATTGGCCGAGGCAAGGGAACTCCTCAACGGTTAATTATACAGTTACTTATTTGTTAATCTCAACGGTTAATTATACGGTTACTTATTTGTTAATCTCAACGGTTAATTCTACAGATACTTATTTGTTAATCTCAACGGTTAATTATACAGTTACTTATTTGTTAATCTCAACGATTAATTATACGGTTACTTATTTGTTAATCTCAACGGTTAATTATACGGTTACTTATTTGTTAATCTCAACGGTTAATTCTACAGATAC
>DWJZ01003307.1:0-17343 GCA_018249125.1 Asbolis capucinus
CGAAAATTACTACGTTTGTGGAAACATCAGTTTATGGGAATTCAGATTACGTTACAATGTATTCAGTAGCAAGTACAGAAAATAATTTTAAATTAATGAATTGCCAGAAATCACAGCTACAAGTACCCTTTATGAATACAAAGGGCTGTTTCACCCTTTGCTTACCAATACAACATAGCATTTATCAAATAAAGAAAACGTAACAGAATAAGGCTGACCTTTTTACAAATGTCAAGCGCCAAGGCGCCAGTGACCTAGCGCCCTAAGACAAAGGGTTTAATCCCTTTGCGAGGCACAAGCCAATTTCAACTTTAAACTCAAGTAACAACACTTTAGTTCACCCAAAGAATATTATGAATGACATTAAGAATAGTTTATTGCGGAAGATACTTCTAACAATGTTAACTTTGTACATGTCTTTTTAATCGATGGAAGCTAGACAGTAAACAGTTCGCTGTCACCGGATCTAACGAAACAATTACAGTTTGAAACACAAGTTCTAATTAAGTACGTGACAAGTTCTATTTATTCTGTGCAACCGTTGCAAAAGATGTAGATAAAAAAAATATTATGCAAATATGTCCTTCGACTAGTCGTTGCTATTAGTGACGTGCTTAAAGTAATAGCTTCTGATATGTTACTTGTTTTTATTTTTTTTACCTTTTTAGAACCCTTAATAGTTCTGTCAGGTGTTAATGTTTTATGTTTTATTTTTGGTCAGTTTTAATGGATTTTCTACACAATTTGACAATGTGGTGTGAAAGCTTTTTGACAACTTGCCGTCGATACTTCCGTATATCGCTAACCTCGTGATTAAACTCATTTTGTTCATTTAACTGATAGTAAAAAAAATGGCTCTGTAATCTTATTGGTGGGCTACTTGCTGAATACTGGGTTCGATATCCAGCAAAAGTCTACTTCTCTCAAAGACGTTAATTTTTAGTCAAATACCTCGTTTGTCGCGGGATCTCTGCACTAAATACCAATTTAAGTAACCCTTAGCGAGTCTTAGTGGGGGCACTTAACAAAATTTTCTTGAATCGTTCCTTAGCGCAGAATCCTTAACAAATTCTGAGAGCGACAATATATATTTTTTAATTCAGAGGTAAACTTCCGCTTCATAAAATATGCAAACATGAATTAATTCACTTTAGTTCGAAACCACAATATCGCAATGCACTGCGGTGCCCATCCATGTAGCTATGCAACAAAGAGGTAAATTTGGATCCCATACATATTTCACACGGTGAATGAACTCGATTCCGACGTGAGCAATACTGTTAATTGCCAAAAACCAATCATCAGATAGCGCGCTATGTGTCGACCCTATGAAATACGCCTTTAGTTACAAAAGCACCATACTCAACGCAATACGTTACACCGCAATCAAAAATACCTACAACACGCGAAAGATCGTATAATTCGATTTTCGGAATGGCCAATTAAATTAATTTCGTAAAAAAAACCACGGAAAATCGAATTACAAAGAAGCGGTTTCGGAGCATTCAAATTTTATCCCTTATAGGTTGCAGACTAATAACAATCAATCAGGAAGGTCGATCGAAGTCCGCCATGAAAATTGGAATAGCCGACCAGCCTAGTCAATGTCCACGGAGCATACGGGCATTCATAATAGATATTGTGTTGAATGCTCCAGTATTGTATCGTAATCTGTTGCTAGTAATGTGCTTCAAATTGAATAGGGTTAACTATGAACTCAATTACTTTATAATTAAAATAATGCAAATACAAAATCTTATGTTATAAAATGAGAAATTCTTCAAGTAATTCGATTCTCTATAATCATATATGAATTACATAAAATAATAGGTAAGTTAGCGGTTTTTTAAAAGCAACGGTTCGATTACAAATTTAAAAAATGCCATTTTGGAAAAGTGTTTTGATAGGGAGGCAGAAAGTGAAATACAGTGCCATCTATCATTTGTTAGTGTAATTATGTGTTTGGTTGTTGGTTTTGTTATGCTAAACAAATTATATCCATGATTTTTATATGTATAACAAGATAATTACGTCACAATATAATAATTAAATATTGATTTCTTTGTCTGTTTGGGCCCGGCAATTAACAGGGGGGGGTATAAGGAATTTTATTGCAATTTCGAGAGGGTTTCAGCGCGAGAAAGTATATTTGCAGGAAGACAAATAAAAAAATATTGATTCGTAATACTAGTCATTTTATTAAAAGTACATAAACCATACGTTATTAAATTTATATCGTCGTGAATATTGTAAGTTGTAAGAAACTTATAGAATCAAAAAATCTAAATTTACTTATTAGAAGTTGATTTTTACAAACCTTTTTTTTAAACTCAAAACCATCGCTTCACGAAATCCCAACGA
Source organism: Asbolis capucinus (assembly GCA_018249125.1). Lineage (NCBI taxonomy): Eukaryota > Metazoa > Arthropoda > Insecta > Lepidoptera > Hesperiidae > Asbolis > Asbolis capucinus. Next base: position 2,362 of record DWJZ01003307.1, read on the forward strand.
TGGGCGATCTTTAAAGCGACAGAAAACATCCAAGCACATATTAATATATTCTACCGCTTAATCTGTTATAAACATAAAAAAATATGCTCAATAATTAACCAACGAAGAATATATTAATATCTGAATCGTAGCTACATATAATTGAACTTATAGCAATTTAACATTTGTTAATTATTCGGAAGTTCATAATGAAATACTTCTCATATAACCTAAATAGCATGGTATAACTGGTATTGTACTCGAGATTGTAATTAAATAACATGTAGACGTCGTGAAAGGGTTCGCAATGGAAATGTTACGGCAATTATGAGTACATTACGTACTCAATCCCGGGTTATGGATATCTACCCTGTTTCTGACTTGGTTAAATCATATCTGATGACGTATTTTAACATTATTATCATTGTTATTATTATCATTATTATTTAACATTTGAGGCCCGTATGCAATGAGTGGCCCACACAGACCTCACAAACACGACGCTATTTGGCATTTCTTGTGATCCACTGCCGAGAATGTGGCACGCACCAATAAAACATTTGAGGCCCGGATGCAATGAGTGGCCCACGCAGACCTCACAAACACGACGCTATTCGGCGTTTCTTGTGATCCACTGCCGAGAATGTGGCCTGCACCAATAAAAAATTGTGGCCCTGATATAATAGTTGCCGACCCGCGCCCTACTGCTATCGCTACTCGGACAGACCAGTGATCAAATTCAAATGAAATTATGGAACTGTATTACCCAAACAATCGTATCAACACACATCAAATCCGCGCGTCCTTTTGTTTCACTACCTGATGCGTTGCGCCCCAATGAAGCATCCTATTACAATTCTGACTAAAACCATTCAACTCCCCTGTAGCTTAGGGGGTCCGGAATTAATTCAGGTATTAATGTGACAGATGAACGTTTGTTCTCGGGAATAGGATAAGATTCCACCTGATGAAAAGTGGCAATTATGTCTAAGGTGTTGGACGCACTGACTTAGTAAATGCCTATATATGTACTGTGAATATAAACCGCGATACAGAGTGTTAGTTTAGTTGTTTCTTGATTATAGAATACTAGTTAGTCCCGCGGCTTCACTCGCGTCATGTATTGATAAGTGTTGCCCTAGACTGTGATCTATATGTGTGCCAAATTTCATTTTATTCTATACAACAGTTAGGCGTGAAGAGAACGCAAATATCCAAACATATAAATGTTACAGGTTCCTAGGGGAACCTACAATCGGGATAAAATCTATCCTATGTTCGTTTCCTGGATGTGGTCTATCTGTGTGCCAAGTTTAATCTTCATTCAACGGTTAGCGTTTGAAAGAAATTTAAATATATAAAACTCTTCACAAACTTTCACATAAGATAACTACGATTCTAAACAGATGTTTGAGAAAATTAAGTTTGTAACCTTTTTACGAAGGTTATTAATGAACGATTTACATCAATATTATCAGCACTTACCAGATAAATATCTCAGTAATGTTACAACTCCTGTTTTTTACTATTAAAAATATAGTTTAACTTCTTTTTAACAAACATATATATAATTAATGAACTTATAATTAATATCAAAGGGTAAGCGCTCGATATTACCGTTCAACAATTATCGGCAACTATAAAAAATATAAAAATGTATGTAGAATACATAATGAGATTAGTATCAATTATCATTAAAACAAGGGAAGCTATAAATTATAGTAATTTAAAAATGCATCACTTTTTTCTGTTTTCCACCTTAAATAGATCAGGTATTTATTAGTTCGCTATTTATTAGATCGGTGGTAAGTGCTAAAGGAGTTTTTATCATTCCAATACGTAAATTGATGTTAACTACTTAAATACGGAAATTTTATTTTATAATACGTAAATTGTATTTTATAATACATAAATTGTATTTTATAATACGTAAATTGCATTTCATAATACGTAAATTGTATTTTATAATACGTAAATTGCATTTCATAATACGTAAATTGTATTTTATAATACGTAGATTGTATTATATAATTGAAGGCTGTTTTAAGCTTAGATGCGTGTGTTTAACAGCTTCTATTGTTTGATGGTGTTAGTCGGAAACAGTATTGAACGGGATATCTGTGTCTTCAAGATTTGAATATGCTTATACACATCACAAATTAACGTTTGAAACATGATTAACTTATATACGACTAATAATTACATGAACAAATAGTAAACTGATGACATCAACTTTGATAATGTTAGATAAATAAAAATTCACTTATTTAAATCAATTTATTATTACACAAGAATACTTATTAAAAGAGATTATCCAAAAACTACACATCAGATGTCGCTCAAAATTAAATAGGACTACACGAGAAGCTAACATAATGAATAAAAAGTGGGAATTTCTCAAAAAGAAACCGCAAATAAATACATGTTTTATGGAAAGTGGTGAGCGTATGCAAACTTTCTTAAATTACATTAAATTTTAAGTCTATTCGAAATCATATTACGAAGAATTTAGCTAATACATAGGGAACAGAAATTCCTCGAAAGGAATTGGCAAATGATTGGCGAAATGCCTGAACTCCTTCACGCAGAGTGAGTGGGAAGACAGCAAAAAATGTACGACACTCGTTCGCTCCCGACCGCAACGATCCGGCCCTCCTGAGAGGCGACACGCCGCCAGGAATTCAATCACCTGCACACTTCCACTAGCTCACTTTTACAGGATTCCCAATTCATCGCCCTGGGAGTACATTAAGCCTTAGAACTGAACGCTTCATCTTAGATGATTTTGAAATTACACAACATATGTTACATTTCAATAATACTTGAAATTTTCTATACTTTTTTTTTGTATAACTAGCACATTATTTCAGATTTCAGAAGGTTTTTTAGTTCCTAACTCAACTTAAAGTAACGTAAGATTCAAGTAAGTTAACTTAGAACGTAAGAACGTATTTAAGAAAACCGTAGAACTCTCATTGGTCACTGCTCCCTTTACGTGAAATGTCGTAATGAAGATAATTAAAACTTGATTTATACAGGAGCGTAAAGAGACGCCATGAAGGATATAAGTCAATATTCCAAACGTCGGTTCTCGTTACGTTCAAATTAGACGAGCTTCTTTTTGTATTGCGGTATCTGGAAGTATCGGCGCTACGAAATTTTCGTGGGCGACGTTGGGTAAATATTTGGACTTGAACGTTGCATCAGTGGTATCGTTTTTTGGTGTTCCTGCGGCTAAGGAAGTTGTTTTGTTCCAAGCTTTTATATTCATTTCGCACGACAGCTTAAAGCGATCCTCTGATGGAAGTTTCGGATTCGCTGTTTACGAGGTTTTGATGGAAATTTTCAATTCATGCAGCAAGCGGTATTTGGATTGAGGTTATTAGATCTTATCAACCGCAAGTCAATTTATTATACGGTGCTTGAAAAGGGTTTTTAAATGGGTTCTCTTGACATGGTATTGATAACATTGATTGGTTAGATATAGGTTTTAACCCAGTTCTTTCTAGTCCTTGCTCCTGACTAAGGAAAGCTGGACCATATTCCATCTTGCTGCCTTTGGCGAAGAGTTAAATGTTTTTTATAATTCTTAATTGAAAAAGTACCAGCGGGCACGGTCGGTAGGATGATGGGTGACCGCTAGTGGTCAAATTTTTATGAACTCTGTTATGCTTCGAAAGGCACGTAACACCGTTGGTCTTTGCTGTTATCGTGAGCGATCGTTAAGCCATGTTGGAGACGTTCGGGTGGCATAAAACTTCTGATGATTGGGTTGGCTACTAACTTCTCTCCCAAACCGCATTAAAGCAGCGTGGTGGAGTATGATTTAGGTCTTCTCAATATGAGGTGCTCAGTGGGCCATCAATGGGTCGAAACTTAACTGATGATAACCACAGGGAAGCTGGCACGTAGCGACGTGGCCTCCAAGTCACCGTAACACTCACGGATTTTTTCTGACTCTTCACCCTTCCACTTTTCTACTGGGCCTGTTGTTACTTAACTTTGCTGATTACTCATAACTCACAAACCGGCAATGAGTTATCCTTAATGGCATGAGAAATATGAAGCTCTTGAAATTGAGAGAATGAGATGCACCCAGGAAAACCCGGTCGAGAGATCAGCGTTCAAACCATCGCTATATCAGCTCTTCAAACTTATAAAATCTTAAAAACACCAAACATCTTACAGATTTTCTCTCTCGCCTCTTTACTCGAGGTGGTGCTACGTGACGTATTTTCCGATTCGTCGATAGTTTATGCAGGACACGCCGGCGAGGCATGCCCGTAATGGTGGCCAGTGGATGCCGAGTTGTATGAAATTGTCACTAGAAAAATGTGTATTAAGATTATATGAAATAATTCCAAGTAATAATACAAACTTACAAAATAATTCCAAATAATAAAATACTTGCGTCAGCACGGTGAGCACATCGTGAAGCAGAGAAGTTTGTGGCTGAAAGAAACTTTGTTAATAAAATCCAGTATATTATATGATATATGTAGTTGTTACAGTATCTTATATTGAGGAGAATTTAAAAGTTATTATAAATAATTATAGCTGATTACGATAGCAGTGATAGCCTAGCGGTTAATTCGGACTCCTACTCGGAGGGTTCGGTTTCGAATACCAGAGCGCGCAGTTTTGACTTTTCGGAGTTATGTGCGTTTTAAGCATTTAAATGTCTGTAGGGCCTTAAAATGAGGTTATGGCCGTTGAAATGAGATGAAAGCTAATTGATAATTTAAAGAAAAAAAAAATGTTTAAAATAAATACTAGAGATCCTGTTTGGGTTAAAATTTTACCGTAATTCAGTTTAAAAAAAAATGGTCACTCAAGTTTTGAAATTGCCGAGTGTGTGTCAAATGCGTGACAAAGTGTGTAATAACATTACTTTGTGATTTAATGCGCTTATATTGCGTATTTGCATAAAATAGTAGCTTGCTGCACTCCTTCTTCGTGAAAACGTTAACTGTGCCAGAAAACGTTAAAAAAGCCTGTAGATTTATACATATATAGATGTTTAAATATATAATTTTGCACTAAAAAATAAATGTGAGCGAATATAAACGGTTTAATGGACATTAAGCAATTATTAGTGTAATGCTAATTTAAATATAGGAGTGCTGCAATGTGGCAAACCGCAAATAGCAAACGTGTCGATAATGACTTTGATATCATCAATGCAAAAGAGAGTGGAGTCAAATAACAAGACAGCTGAGGTCATGCTGCTGATAAAAGAGAGACAGCTTAACCACATCCGTAATGTAAAGTATATACTAACAGTAAAATTGTAAGGAAGTATTTTCAATCCATGTCTTAGCTTTTGGAAGTTTAAATAATTGTTAAAGATGTTTTTCGTCACTCTTTGTATGACAATCACTCGAAGGTTGCTGGGCATATTTAGATGAAACTTGATTTTTTTGCTGGGAGATATTGTAACGGATGGATACAGAGTTTAATTATTACACACTCATACCACACGCTGTATTCCGCATGGACAGTCCCATTACGGATAATATATGTAACCGGAGAACAAATAGTTAACTGTCACATCCCCTGGCCGGGAAACGCAGGCAGAGTAGTGACTGGCTGGTTCGTCCACCATCACCATCACCTTTCAACGTAGGTGTACTCCAATTTATATTACTCTAACCAGCCACGAGCCTTCATCCATCCAATGGATACCTGTTTTCTTCAGGTCATCCGTCCACCTGGTCAAAGGGTGCCCTGTGCCTCTTTTTCCAAGACGTGGCTTCCATTCAAGGACCCTTGTTCCCCTCGGGCTGATTATTAGTAACCTAGGTTTTTTATAATTACATTAATCTACCTCCAACATGGGAGTTGGAGACTGTAGCTAGGCTACTCTTTAACCTACGTTGCAAAACCGTCATATGTAGTTCAAATATGAAGCAATATATGAACATCTATAGAATAGCACAGCATAGGAAGGGAACAGACGCACAAATCCAATGAGTGCTGGATGTTCTCGTGAAACGAAGCGCAGTATAAGCTCCAGCCGCGCATGAGTAATGGAAATGATTAGATTTAGCCGACTGGTTAGAACTCGCCCTTCCCAATGTGCGCGTCCATTGCGCTCGCCGATAGCCCTCTGTTATACTAATATTGTATAAATTACGTAATGGTCATTATTGACACTGTTTGCATACATTATCGAAAATACACCTATAATTCATATAAAAAAAAGAAACAAAAAAAATAATTTTGATACTGGCAGTAGTGCCCCAAAATATTATGTAACTGATTAAAACAAAAAAATTATTAAACTAAATAACATTTGGCCAAACGACCGTGTTATATTAGAAAACCTGGCGTCGCCCCAGAGTGGAGTTGACAAACTAATCTATAAATTATAATAATATTTTATATTACGTTGAAATAAATACAAAATTCGAATATTTGAAATAAATACAAAAAATACTTAATTTTTTTGACATAGCATTACGTAAGGGTTATGGTATATTTATTTATTAACAATAAGATACGAAAGAAAAATAGAAAAAGGACACAGGACGTTTGTTAAGGAATATGCTTGAATACCATAAAATATATGTACATTAGAAAAATAAGGTAGAAAATAATGAAAATAGAATTAAACAAACTATAATCTTTTAATTCACATGAGTGACATTGAGAAGAACTTAACCAAATATAGTGAGTATCTTACCAACCAATTTCTGTTCAAGCTTAAATAAAGCTAGAAATGTGATTCTAAAACGCGCACCAATGTTGTACAGTCAGTTAAAAGGTGTAAGAACACTAAAGCTTCTACAGGAGGACTTGAAAGGCACAGAACATAACACATTTCACCGCTAAGTAGAATCCGATGTTGCTCGCACGGCACAGAACACAAATGGACTACCTTATATGAACATAGTTTTTGTATTGGTTCCTAAACCGGAATGGCACGGCCGGTTAATTGTCCCAAAGTTCTTTATTGCTATGAAACCAAATACTGTGAATAGAAATGGTTAGAAATTGTTACAATCGTAATAATTTGCCGTGTTCATACACCGGGTTTTGTCGATAGGAAACGTTAACAAGTCGGTAGGAGAACAAGAGTGCTCTGATGGTATAAATTTCATGAGCGCTTCGTACAGCTGTCGATTCATTTGTCGTTAGATATCAACAGTTAAATCATATCGGAAGCCTTCTTGCGACCCGTCTCCAATTCGCATTGGAGCAGCGTGGTGGAGTATGCTCTAGCCTCAGTATAAGGAAAGATCCGTGCTCAGTAATAGGCCATTAATGACTATCCGCAATAATTTGTCTTTAAAATTATGAAGATATTTGGAAGGTGGTAATTCTAAGTGTAGAAAATGGTGAAAATTTGGTTACTTATGGTTTTTAAACATCAATCTATGGCCTTCAGATTTCAAATTTAAAACAAAAATTAAGTTTAAAATTAATGATTACACCTGCATATAAATCTTGACGTACGTGAATGTAATATAGAAAATATCATTTAGGGCTACGACGTTTAATTTAACAAACCATCAACATTAACAGCGAGATAACGAAACGAGCCGACCAAGGTCTCGCAGTGTAAGCAACCTTGTAATTACAACTTCTGTAATTACCAACTTGTAGTTGAAGTGAACACATCCATGTAATAATAATAATCAAGAAGCTATTCGGATCCGACGCTGGAGAAAATAATTCAACAGTTGTAGCCACTTTGATAATTGGAAATAGTAAAAACAACTAAAGCGACACAAGCATTTTTATAACAAAACGATTTTTTTAAAGATAAGTTTTTTTTTTGTGAAACAACTTTTTTAATGAGAAAACTGTTTTTTAGTAAAGCAACTATTTTTAAAAGCGGTGATAGCCTAGTAGTTAAGAATTCGTCCTCCTATTCGGGGTTTCGGGTTCGATTCCCAGGGCGCGCACTTCAGACTTTTCGGAAAACATCGTGAGAAAACCTGCATGCCGGGGAGTTTACAAAACTCAAAGGGGTGTGCAGTCTTCCAATCCACACTTGGCCAGCGTGGTAGACTATGGCCTTAGCCTTCAGAGAAGAGACCCGTGCTCAATAGTGGGCCGTCATATGTTGAGATGATGATGATGACAAAATATATTTAAGCGAGTAAACAGTTTTAGGAAGAAAACTACTTTTCGTAAGAAAACTATTTTTAGCAAGACAACTATTTTTAGTAAGTCAACAGTTTTAGGAAGAAACCTTTTTTTAGCAAGAAAACTATTTATCAAAAAGTTATCACTATGTTAAAGAGTCTATAATTAACAAGTTGTAGTTAGTTGAATAGAACACATCCGTATAATAATTATAATCAAGCCGCTATTCAGATCCGCCGCTGAAGAAAATAATAATACGCTAATAAAATCTCAGTAGCGGAAATAATAATAAAATATTACAAGAGCGGGAGGTTTTGTCTAATTAATTTTGTATACATGTTGCGGGGCTGCGTTGTCTTGGGAGTAACATACAATGAGTCTGAACTGAAGGCAACACGGTAACAAGATCCGCGAACGTTAAATTAGAATTTATGATTGTGTGTGAAATTGTTAGAAGACGTTTTAATGTAATTTGAATATTATATTTCCCTATTGTAACCAACCCCTAAATTATTTCACCTTCATATTTCGATCATAAAAATGAGAGGTCATGACATGAGAATTTTACGTTATACGTTTTATTGTAAACGTCTTCATGACAAGAATAATTCGACTTTAACTAAGTTAGTGCGCTTTACCATCGAAGACTTCATCGCCACTTACCATCACGTGGAATAGTAGTCACGCACTATCATATTTGACGTAAAACAAAGAAACTCCTGACAGAACGACAGATGACGTTAATAAATTAGTTATTATGTTTAGCTCTATATCTTTACCAACCATGCTTGTGGAAACTTCATAGCATTCCCTACTGAGATTTCAAGTTACATTTATTTAAGAATATCCATTCCAATATATGTACATATTTCCAATAATTAATATTAAATAAGCAGAAATTTACTTTGTTATAATGAAGTAAAGTCCGTCTGGCCAGCAACCACCCTTTTACTTGAACCAGGCGCTAAAATCGTATTGTACCTGAGACAACAGAACCAGTTCTTCCTCGACCAATAAATCTGTGATGATGTTTCTAATGTGCAAAGGCAACGGTAACCGCAATCACAGTGATGGTATCAGGTGGCTCATCTGCTCGTTTGTCAGCTGCTTCCAAATATACACATATACTGCTTCTAAGGTTACTAAGACCTCTGACATGATAAATCTCCTATCTAACGTTTGGCTTCAATCTATTGATAACTCACAACTGATCAAGGGTTTCTCTTCATACTGAGGAGGCCATGCCACTACACTACTCCACCGTGGGTTGGTGGAGGTCCAATGCATAACTTAACGTTTACAGAAATGAGTCACTCATCCTCCAAAGCATACAATAAATTGTTGTCACCAGCGTTCGCTTGTCCTTCTACAACCGTGTCTGTTGTTGCTTCAATCACCCGATCCCTCGGGATCGATGGGCTTTTGTTTAACGTATATTATAATTAATTAATGGGGTTATACAATATTTTAATAGCCTAGACTTACTTTTATAAATGTCTCAGCGTGTTCGTGTCGAGTTTACCACGTTCGAATTGTCGATTTCGCTTCAATCGACTGCACGCGCCATGTGTCGAACATATCGTTTTTGTAATCTGATACTGAACTCTGCCACACTCACTGTAACGATTTGTTAAGAATCGCAATTTCCGATTCATTTGCATTCAGTGTTTATTACAAAGTCTTTTTATTAAAAATAGTTTTCTTAGTCAACAATAATTTTGTTCCTAAAAATAGTTTTCTCACTAATAAAATAGTTTTCTAAATAAAGTTAGTTTTCTTACAAAAACTAATGTTTCTTTTAGTGCTGTAATAAATTTTTATTAATTTCCTATTATTGACTCTGTAGTCCTTTAAAATGAGGGAAAATCGAACGAGACTATTGAGAACAAAATTTTAGGTACATTTTCGAAATTGGCCACTGGAGCGTAGGAACTAGTGAGCCGGCGTTGCGTGTTAGCCGAGCCGTTGGGAGTTAGACTGTGCTCAAAACTGGCGACATCGAGTGAGTCAGCTGCCCACCGAGTGGAGGTAATGTGCCCACTGCCCACCCGTGCGAGTTCCATGCCTAGCTGTGTCGAAATGTTCTTTCAAACTTTTCAAAACAAATGTTAAGGAAGATAGAAAGTACTGAAAAATCTAACTAAATGTAATGTGTTTAAGGTTTATAATTCATTTATTAACATCGAAAATTGAGAATCTATCGCTGTTTCGGAAATTACTATTAGGATAATAGGAGGACATTGCAATAGAACAAGAGTTAGTAAGAGACTGAGAAGAAAACAAACTAGGTTTTTGTTAAAAAATGTGCATCACGAATATAATTTAATGATTCTGTTTTTATTTATAAAACGGTAAATAGTATTTTCTATACTCTTCCAACAATTTACGTTATTTCATTTTTTACATTGTTACCTCTTCAGATCACATTAATTGCAATTTTTTAAATATGCATATATATTTATTAATCCTTATTTTTCTGTCTAACTCAATAACGACCGATCCATTTAAAAGTATGCAAGAAATGACTACCTTGTGCACCAAAAACAATAAACCACTACATACCGATACATGAGTAATTGCGGACTGGTTTATACCGGTTAATACCGGTTTAAGTTTACGTGTAAGTTCCGCTGTAAGGGTAAAATTATAGATCAATAAGCAATTTCGCCAAGACACCGGATGCGGTCTACTGGGCACAAGTTCAATTATTATTGAATTTCCGACGCGTGGGGTGAGAGCGGCCGGAACCATAGACAACTACAGTCCTCCGTTAAATTATAAATACCCTCATATTTATTGATATTTATATTGCAACTGTCAGAATTGAAAATTATTGAACTTGAACAATATACATACAATACAATAATAAGGGCAATTGTTTTTATATCAGATATAGGGTTTTTGGAAACCAAGTTACAAATTAGGTATAATGGAAATTGGAGGTTAATGTTATTTTATTGGGAAAATTAGGTTTCCTTGGGTAATTTTCGGAGATATTGAAATGATAGAACCAGTGCCATCAGACTTTCTTTCTGAAAGAATTATTGATTTAAGTAAATAAGTATGCCCTTAAGAATCAGTCATACCTAAAATTTGTACTAATAAAATAAATAACTTGCTTTGGTTTGAACCCATTGATTGTCCACTACTGAGACTGGTCGCTCCTCATAACTGAGGATTCGTTGTCCATGTTCCACGGCACCAATGAATATTTGAGGAGGTTTACTCCGCAGGTGAGCTCACTGTACCGGCTACTAATTCTCAAAACACATCAAACTCAAAAGTTCCTACCATAAATTCCCACACAATAACAATTAATAAAAGATAAATAAATACATAATTAGAATTCTCCAGAAACTTCAACGAATCGTTCTGTAAGTCACGACTTAAATACGACACAAATTCTTGTTCTGTTTGTTTGTTTAATTAATGCGATAAAGTTCTGCTGTAATTATAATCCCAGTCTCTGTTGTTATTTCATCAAAATGGCATAACGAAGGGTTAATTCTTCGAGTTATTTCTTTGGTTTTACGAACCAATTTAGTATAAAGTATTCTTGATTGGTTTAATGTATTTGTTGCTGAATCTTTGACAACTTTGTTGATGTGGAGATAGTATTGTATTTATGTGTGAATTGTTTGTGCTAAGCGAATTATACAGGTGTGGTCACTCAGAAATACTTTCAATAAAAAAAAGTGGATGAAATAGCTGTTTGATATAGATACCTATTCTATTCGAGTGACAGAATCATTTTCTCTGATAGGTTCTCGAAGGTGTGTGACAAAGTTGAAGTAGAGATAATATTGTATTTGTTGTGAAGTATTTGTTTGTGGTGTTGTGGCCTATACAGTATGTGGTCATTCAGAAAAACTCTTTCAATAAATTAAAAAGAAAAGTTTGTTGATGAAATGAGTTGTTTAATATAAATAGATATTCTATTCGAGTGATAAAATAATTTTCTCTCGAAGATTCTCGAAGGTGTGTGACAAATTTGTTGATATGAATGTATGTATATGTTGTATGGTGTTTGTTTGTGGTAAACACATATATTATAAAGGATGTGATCGCTCTAAAAATATCAATCAAAAAATTTAAAAAAATATTAATGAAATGAGCTGTTTCATATAAATACGCATTCAATTAAAAAAGGTTCTCACAGGTGTGTAAAGTCCACCAATCTATATTTGCCAGCTTGTTGGCCTATATCGCTTATATTGTGAGAGGATACCCAAGCCCAGCTGTGGGACAGCTATGCATGGAAACAGTCATAGCACACTAGCTTGTCATTTTCTGAATCTCATATATCAGTCGGCGCGCGAGGAAAAAATCTAATCCTCAGCGATGAGAAAACTCGTGCCACAGCCATTAAAATAACAAGCAATTCCCTTGTAACTGTGATGTCGATTGTACTAATTGTTTACGTGAGGAAGTGATCTTTAATACCCACACACGTAGCTGAGTCTGTTTCTGCAGGATTATAGTATTTATTTACGTTGCAATACCATGTTTGATATTGCTACGACTGTTACACGGGTCTGTGTGAAGTTTACTGCTTGTTGTTTGTATGAACTTGTTTTGTCTACGAAGTCGAAGTTTGAGTTTGTAGTTGTGTGTTTTAAGTATGTTATTTGTGTTTTACGTTGTAGCTGAATTATATTGAACTAGATTTTCCCGCAGCTTTGTCTGCGTGGTAAACCCATCTATGCTGTATTTTTATTTTAGTAATAAATAAATTTCTTTGGACAACTTACACACGTTTATCTGACCCAAAACTAAACGTTAGCTTGTAAGTACTGTGGTTCTCAGAAAAGTGATAAATATACATATATATTTATAAATACAAACTTACATATGTTTTTACACCCAAACACACAGTGCCAATATTCCTACTCATTTCAAAAAAGTTTGTGGGTATCGAACCCACGACCGTTGTTAGCAGTCAGGTTCGCTATCCACTATGCCAACAGGTTAATTTTACAAACACTTCGAATTCACTTATTAGGAGTTGATTTTAGCAATAATTTTTCAAACATATTTATTCGAAGTCGGTTTGACATTATATATAATGTTTATTAATATACAATATTAATGTTTTTAAATATAAACACTTAAAAAGCTACTTATTATATAAAAGTCTGCGACGAACTGCGTACGGTTGAACGGACAAGATTGATATGAGATTAACTAAGAATTCCGAGGTTATTATCAAACCAAAAAAAAAAATTGACTTCAAAATACGCATAATCGTATTGTTACTAAGTCCTCTATAAACCACTGATCTCTATATACTGGATTTGCTGACAGCTTCGCATCTATTTGATTGGCCCGATATTGGCGCTGTTCTGTATTAAAGTATTGGAAGCTGACAGCCACCATATTGACAACTGACAATCGCCATATTGACAACTTACAGTCGCCATATTGACAACTTACAGTCGCCATATTGACAACTGACAGTCGCCATATTGTCAACTGACAGTCGCCATATTGACAACTGACAGTTGCCATATTGCACTAAATGTCAAATCACCTGATTCCTCAGCTCATGACAAGTTTGATGGAAGTCTTCCACCAAGAATGTCACAAGCAAGCCCCTTCTAAAAGATTCCCAAATTTTGTATGGAGTAGCATGTCCATTATACATGTCAGTGTCTATAACAGAAGTCTATAAAACATTCAACGTCCGTCTGTATGTGTGCGGCGCGTGAAAGATGATTCCGTTTACGCTCTCATTCGGCAACAAATAGACGTTTTATGATTCAAACCCCCGCCCCTCAGCCCTCACCCCGCGAGTTTATTGGCTTATTGGTTTTTATCGGGAATTCGTCTGTCTGTTCATCTCGGCTATTACTAAATTATTGCTCGAGTGTTTGTGAAAGCTTTAAGTACACAAAATACTTTGAAATAAAATTATTGTACTAAATACGCAGCTTTACCTAATATGGGACTCATAAATAATTACGAGTGATGGTTTGTATCTCTCACATTGTAAGAAGACGTGAGCCCAGCAGTGGGACACGGGGTGCCACAATGAAGCCCAAGCAAAACGAGGGCAGTTACTCGTCTAAAAGCAGTAATAATAATGATAATAAAGACATTAACGTGTTAATTTGGCCTGTAATTTAATTTGGCAATGGCATTTTGAGTGAAATTTGAAAAGGTAGAACCCGTTATGGCCACAAATAAAAGAATGTAAAACTCGTAATTTTTGTGATACGCTAGAACATTTCGTCGAAAATGAATTATTCGCTACCCCTTTGTCATAATTAAATAACACGAGCTGAAATTGATTCGTAATAACCCTTCCCGGGCGTATGTTGAGGGTGGCAAGTATCTATGGTACGTGTGCTGTTGGTTCCTAAGACGAAATAAATATTTTTCATTTCAAATTCTTTTACGAAAAGTCGAAGTTTTTACGAAACAGGTCTCTTTAGTTATCAATATTTTTTTAAATAATATTTGGACCCCAGTTGGTAGGATTAAAGGGAACCTATTTAATATAATTTTAACACCTATATATGTGTAACAAAATTTAGCAAATAAATAATTTGCATTTGATTTTTAGAGTTAAAAGTGAAATATATATTTTTTTATTAGTAAAATTTTTTAGTGATACCCTTATCAACAAATATTCGTTACACTTTAAAACTATTTTAGTGACATTTAGTGAGTGACACAAAATAAAAAAATAAAATTTGTGTTAGATACACAAAAGAATCGAAGCTGGGATCTTACTTAGTTACTACTACGTTAGTTGCTACTTCCGTCAAACATAACCAATTTAATTTGGAACAGAATAAACTATTGTACATTTGAAAAATATAAATAAAAGAGCAATCCTCTCAAAAATGCATTACACTTCGACTGCAATAACACTTCCCTTGTTAGTTCACTTTACTATATGAAGTG
>DWJZ01003308.1:0-17340 GCA_018249125.1 Asbolis capucinus
TAACCATTTTCGAGATATTTTGAATTTCCTATTTTTTTGGTAAAAACTACAGATAAACGACTTTAGACCTGATTTAAAAAAAAGTATCCGAGCTATAATTTTTTTATTATTTCCTTAATTAGTGGACATATCGGTACGTAATATGCAGGTCATACATTCAGCGTAGCTGAATATGTTAAAAATTGCAGCTTCAAACATAAAAAAAATATATCGATTTCCTTCACGTATTTTGTCACAAAATGGAAGATTACTCAAAAAATACTAGTAATAACTTTGTGCAAATTATCAAAAAAACATCTGCAACTTACTAGCTATCCAATAAGGTATAGAAGTTTATGATAAGTCAAAAATCAGTGTTACGTCATAAAGGGTTGATAGATAATGAGTTATTTATAATATTTTCTCGACAGAGGTTCATCACTACCTGATTAGTCTGCTCGTGCATTTCGTACTGTTCCGATGCTTTTGTTTCGATTAATCTTTTCAACTTGGCTTTTTACTGGGCTTCTGTTTACTGCTTTCTGTTTCAGTGACTCGGCTCGTATACAGAACTTTGACTGATTGTTTACCCGACAACTTGGCATTAGTACGAACGCAGGATATCCTTTATTGCTATAGATATTGCGATACAGACTCTGCTGCAGCTCATCGTTAATATCTGGCTCGATTCCCTCAGCGCTGTTTCTGTGTTCAGGGGAGTATACCGACGTGGTCGGGAGACTGGTAGAGTTCAAAGACGACAAAGTGATGCTGGCAGGCCTCAACCATACAACGCCGATTTTCATTAAATGATTGGAGGGCTATTATTGATAATCATTTGACTGAATCATATTTTTACCAAACAATCTCAATACGGAATCATATGAAGTGTTTCGAAGAAAGGAAATGTTTGGAAAATTTATGAAATGTTTGAAAAAGAAATGTCCTGTAAGATGTACCTCTATACAGAAGGCGTAATATGTTATACCAGCATGACGGTGTCCCGCACATTTCAGATATACTCTCGGACTCTCTTAGTAATTAATATTTTGAAGTGCTACTTATAAAGTATGTGTTTACGGATATTAAGGCCTCCTTTTTTATTCATTATACTAAGGGAGTACATTTAAATGCTAAATTGTCTACTGAGCACGAGTCTCTTCCCATACTGAAAAGGCTTAGGCATACTGCACCATGCTGCTCCAACGTGGATTGGTGAAGCAGTCGGCCAATCCAAGTATTGGAACTTTATTTGACCCCAAAGGTGTACAACATAGTTTAACAAATGCCATCTAGCGACTACAACCAGCTCCAGTGGCTTCACTAGCTCCAAACCACCAGAGCAATCAGCCATCCTCCTACCGACCGCACCGCGGGCGTGGCTGGATACCAATTACCACAACCGTTGAATTAGCAGAGGAGGAACCATTGAGTGGCCGGCCAGAAGCCCGGATTTAACCCCAATGACGTCGCTCCTACTCCAAACATCGAGGATCTTAGACAAAGAATACTCAAAGCGGCAGAGGACATAAGATATACCTTAACAAGCGTATTAGTGAACTTTGAAAACATACTGTGAAACAAATTAATAAAAGTTTATTTAACGATACATATTAATTTATTTCATTTAATCCCCTCATACTTTAGAACAACCGCCTTATTTACAATACCCATTCTTAGAGTTGGGAATACCGAGTCATTTTGTCTTTTTGTTTGAAGCTCCCATTTTAAACATATTCAGCTACGCTGAATTTATAACCTGGACATCATGTACCATTATATCCACTAATTACGGAAATAATAAAAAATTATAGCATACATAATTTTTTTATCATTCGGCTCTAAAGTTGTTTATCTTTAGCTTTGAACAAAAAATTGGAAATTCAAAAATTGTTAATTTGCGCATAGCGTATTATGGGGTCAAACCATTGCAAATGTCCTGCTCTGCCATCCTTTGGCAGGAAAAGGTCGAATTACCAGCAACCCTGAATATTTATTAAAAAATACATAACATCAAGTTATAATAGGACAGTTGATCTAGTGGTTAGTGAACCTGACTACTACACCGGAGGTCGTGGGTTCGATTCCCACCCAGGTCAAACTTTTCTGTGATAAGAAGGAATGTTTTGTTCTGTGTGTCTGGGTGTGTAATAGAAATATCTATATAAGTATGTATTTAAAAGTATATATGTATGGTTATTTATTGTTTGATCACCATAGTACAAGCTAATGCTTAGTTTGGGGTCAGATGGCCGTGTGTGAGTTGTCCAAAGATCAAGTGTACTAAGCACAACATTACCAACATAATATTATTAAGACTGCGATATAAAATAGCGGTGGAGTTGCCTCGAAATCCAAATCTGAAGTGCCCGCGCCGTTTCCCAGGTGACGCGACGGCACAGTGCGGTCACTCTCATACAAAGTATGCTCGGTCCAAATTTTATCTGTAATTTTTCTCATACATTCTTGACGATTTTGTGTGGCAAAAAATTCAAATCGTATTTGCATCGAGTATAAGTATTTGAAAGAATCAATTTTACGTCACTCCGCGCCGCTGTAGTTACGCGCCTCGCCGCTACATAATATAGTCATATAATTTACAAATTACAACTGTTGGTCTTACAGTTCATTTTCAAAATTAAATAGCTAGTTTATTACACTATTTAAAAGGCAAAACTAAGAACCAATAAACGTATATGTTTCTCAGTGGTAAACATTATAATTAGTCATTCACTTGTGTTCACCTGGCTAGCTTGGTGCCCATACTATTGGACATATCTATAATTGCCATTTCCGCTTCTCTCTTTATTCCGTGTTAAATACCTAGCTACCTACCTACTTTTTCTTTCAATGTTAAAAGTAAGGTACTTACACTGCCCTCTATGAAAAACATTGAAGAAATTTTGTGTTTGGTTGTTGAACTTCATAGCCCTGTCATGAGTGACGTGCCTGTACAAAGATTGTGGTTGTGTAATAATAGATGGCGCTCGGAAACAGTTCTGCTCATTTCTTATCTGTAAATTTTTTACATCCTCCCTCACTTCACTTCAGTGCCATTGCTGTCAGTTTATGATAATAATTGTTTTTCTGACAAAAAATACGTATCTGGTGAATGAAAAAAGACGATTTCCTTTTCAATTGTGTTAACGTTTTGGAACTATATATAATAAACTATAATTTAACTAGAACAATCATTGCGGTGACGATAAATTTGTGGATTAAGGAACCTTTTATGGTGTTATAATTAGGGTTGATTTCAGTGCTAGAAGCAAAGAATGGTGAGTATCGATTAGTTTTGATGGCCTAGTATCATAACATCACACATACTTTGTAAGATTGACTCAGTTATGTTTCCATATACTTTAACATTGCCACATAACCAAACTTTCACTATTCTATTCTAGGCTAGACGGCCTTGGGTCTAATTTTGTCAAGTCAATGTCGCTTGTTTATCAAAATATTTTGTTGTATCGTTTACTAATGATCTTTTTACCGAAAGATTGTAGCTTTGATATTTTCTCAAAGCCCCTACTTACTCGGGCACGATACGAGACGACGTGCGGACGTGGTGACATTGTAGGTGAGGTAGGTAACGTACTTCGATAGATATACGTACTTGTTATATGCTTGTACTGTGAATATCTGAACTTCATAAGTCCAGACTAATTCGACTAAATCGTATTAACCTTCACGAAGTGATGCATTTCACGAAACTGGTAAATAACCATTATTTTTTATTGAGTATAATGACCGATTCTGGGTTATGAATTAATTTATTCGCCGTTTGATGTTTTACTTGTGTCGTTACACTATACTTGATCCAGATAAGTATTTATTAGTTGGAGAGTTGGGTAAGGGACATAAACCCAAGGCCGCTGCGACCGTAGCTGGTTTATCATGGCCGAATTCAGCCGGTTGCCCAGACCTACAGTTAAGATGAACCGTAGGACGTCATTGGCTTCTGTACTGCTTGGTTTCTACGGTGAACCCTCCCTAGAGTGTGTGGTACAATTTTTATGGACTTCATGGACTGAGAAAATGATGTTGAGTATCTTTAGCAAAGATTGGCAGTCATAACCAATTACTATACCTTCTTCACGAGCTCACCTCAAATTATCAGGATAGGTATGGGGACTGCCCCGAATACCAGCCATGTCCCTGATACCAGCCCCTTCGGCTTTTCTTGTCATTAAGGTAGTTTAAATAAGATAGTTTAAAAAAATATATCAGTAATTTCAAAGAATTTCCCAACCTTTGACTATCGACCATGTTACATCCTGTGGTACGGGAGCCCCAGGAGCGCGAGGAGCACGGCGGCCACGGCGCACGGAGGTCGCGGCGGGGCGCTCGCGGGGCTCGGGGCGGGGCACCCACTAGCCAGTAAAGTGTAATATATCCAGAACACGAGGTTGTGCATCACTGTCACCTACAGATTCTCAGTGTGCTGCGCTACACGTTCCATTTACTTAGATTGTTTAGTGCGATCACCAACTCAACCAATGGATTCCATAACCTTTTACGTTATGTAGAACAACTGAGGCGCTACACGTGCTTTTTTTACAAGTTAGGTCTGGTTACTGGTCTAGAGTCTCCACCATATATATGCTGGTAGTTTGAATTTATTACTTTAACCCATCACGTTAAAACGTTTGGACGGGAATCACAAACTAATGTCTAGTACAATATACCATCAACCTCCCCTACAGAAATACTGAATATAAGGAATGCAAGGGGGAATTTAACCGTATAGTAAATAGATCTATTGAACTTCATGCACCTACACAACATTTATAAAAAACATGACAAACCATGGATAGGACTAGAAATATCACGAACGACGCGTGAGAAATGTAAACGTTGGGTGATCTTGATAGATCAATGATCAATTACTCGAGCTACACCGGGAGCACAGGGAAGTGAACCAGCCAGGACAAGTACCGAGGTATTATGTCTTTCAGGAAATAACTCGGTACTGTAACAGATCCTAGACAGAGTACAACGAGAGCAGCCCAAATGGTTTCACGCCTCCGGGATACCGATTACGAAAATCGCTTGTAAACCTGGGGTCGACTACGCTCAAGGAAGATAGAAGACACCGAGGAGACCTCATTGAAACAGAAAATGTTTACAGCACTTCAGAACTAAAACAGAACATGAACACCAATCATAAACTAACAGGACACGCTCTTCAACTGCCACTCTTTGCGAGTGCAAATAATTCCCGGAATTTTTCTTTTGCCGAATTGTGTAGCAAAATCTTGGAACAAACTACCATCATTGATGATTACAGTTCCTTCTCTGAACTCGTCCAAAAATAAACTGAGCAATTTTATTGCTTCTATTTAGTGACGTGCACCAGCTCCCTGTGTTGCTGGTATGTACATAAATTATCAGATATAACAACTGCTGTGGAAGCCATGTTGATAGCAACTTGTGAGTCCTTGCGCAGTGAGATCGGACGCGCCCAAATCTATTGCAATATTGACAGAGTCAAAATAGCACTTTGAATAATCGACTTATTATCAGCTTCAATTGCCAGGTAAGAACAAGAAAACAAGAATACATGACCAGCAATGTGAATAAATTCCTCTCGGAATCAAACCTTGTAGCAGAAACAAACCTGAAGTCTGAATCCCCGTCAGTTTTATCTTGATACGTAACGAAGGAAAAAGAGAAACTGAAGATTTCAAAATAGAGTTCAGAGCTTTCAAGGAAGAAATCAAACAGTTAATAATTTCTATAACTGCAAAAAATAGTGAGGGGCTTGGAAAAATTTCATCAACGCTGAAAGATATTCAATAGACAAACGAAATATAGAAAATTCCATCTGCTTTCCGACGGCGCAAAATGAAGGCAACAACAGCAACAAAAATATATGAAAGTTATAAATGCGTTGGAAGAGAAAATAGCACACCTACAAAAAGGATTCAGGAAAACTAGTTTTGGAAAAAACAAAGTGCCAGAGAAAGATAATGAAACAAAGCAGCACTTGCTTGGACTTTGAGCCCCCTGATCTGTCCCTTACAGGATACAATTAAAGACACTGAATCAATACTGCAGGTAATGATGCCGGATGTAATTCGAAATGTACATGTCCTGAACACCAATTAAGTAGATGTACATTTCAAATTCAAGGTGAACTCATCATCACCGTCATATCACTCTCGAGCTTGTATGGAAATTTTCAAAATATACACGTAATTTTGCCTTCTTTTTCCTTTCTTTACAAAATATCAAAAAACTGAGATACATGAATTTCATTAATATAAGTAAGGAATGTTTGTTGCAAATTTCAAGCAAATCGGTTGATTAATAAGAAAATTCCCATAAATTTTTTTTCCTCTATTCCAAGGGAACCCGACAGTTATTCGGAATAAGAAGTATCCTAAATGTTCACCGGGAATATAAGTAACAACCTTACAAAGTTTCATCGAAATCTGTCCGCGGGTCAACGTGATGCGCGTTCAGACAGACAGACAATCCAACTCAATGTACAGAAAAAGTGCACTTTGAGTTTTGGGATAGTATAGAAGACGAAAGTTGTCGAGTGATCGTGATGAGCAATGAGCTCCAAGGACGGAAGGTACTGCAGGGGCTGGCTCGGGCCGGTGGGTACCTTGTTACAACTACTAGTTGTGCTAACTAGCTACTGATTACTTCATTCACTATCTGAATGGCCACTCATCCTACACCAACACTCCACTCTACAGACATCCAAACACTCGCATACTCTTAGAGATATGCTTACCGTACATACGGCTCCACCTCTTACAATACACAAAGTTGAGTTTACTAAAGTCTACTTTCTATATCAGTTTACTTGCAAATACAATCAGACTATGTATAATATATCAAAATGTATACCTTACGTTTAAACTTTGTCATATATGCATATAGTAAATTGGTTTTCTTGATCACATTTTAATATGAATAGCACCCTATCAACATCGAAAGAGATAGACAAATCTGAAATAGCTAGTTCATTCAATTGCGATATCGAAAACCTTAAGCAACATATACGTATAAATAAAAATGATTTTACAATTATTACGCAGAATATATGGAGCCTACACTAAAACTTAGACGACTTACAATCTCAAACAACAAATTGATATAATATTATTAACAGAATACAGGGCTTAATGACAAAAAATGGATAAAAAAACTATACAACATTTTCCACAGATAACCGTATCAATCAGAACGATTGAGTAGTAATATAGGCGAAAAGCCATCTAAACCTTAAATACATCTTGATCGAGCGTCATATTTACAGATACATTTTTAATTACATCATGTTAAGTATTTACAGATCACTCTTATATCAATACTGATAGATTTATTGAATCACTTGGCATGCAGCTTGATACCATAAAATGGTATAAAAATATACTGACCGGTGATTTAAATATTAATCTTATGTAGCGACATAATGAACCCATAATGGATCGTAAAAACAGACACACAAATTGAAATATGCTATCTATGTACGTTTGGACTTCTACCTGCTCATATATTGCCAACACAAGAAATAAGCTGTCTTAACCGCTATATGTTGAAACTACATAGAAACAAGATCAAGGCTAATATAGCTGTCCATCCATAACAGACCACCTTATGGTATTCCTTAAGATGGCTAAAATAAAATAAACTGAAATCTCCACTAATTTTCAAAAGGCTGGTATTAGTTTGGCAAATAAAAACTTGACTTTTTTTTATAATAACCAAAAAATAAATATCTTTAGACAACTCACACACGACCATGTGATTCCAAAATGAGCGTTAGCTTGTACTATGGAGATTAGGCAACTGATAAACAGACATATATACTTTTAAATAAATACTTATATAGATATTTACACCCAGACACACAGTACAAACATTCCTGCTCGTCACAGAAATGTGTGATCTGGGTGGGAATCGAACCCATGACCTCCGGTGCAGCAGTCAGTTTCACTAACCACTAGACCAACCGGCCTCGTGACTTCTTTGTGCTATTACGATGATCCCGACATACTACTTGGCAAATTGACTGACATTATTATTGAATCATTGCAGGAAAATACAAATACGTTACGACTACCGAAATCTAAACAAACAATCGATCCGTGGATAACACTAGGTGTTTTACGTTGTATACCTAAATAGGAACCAAATGCAAAAACAATTGAAGCCTAATCCGGATGATGATATACACAATTAAAATTACATACAAGAGATATCACAATTATTGCAACAATTTAATAAAAATATTAAAAACATGTTTAAGGTTTTAAAGTATAGGAAACAATTATTGGCTTAAACCCTAAAATTCTCTGAAAAAATATTAACAATCAAACAAACTTTAAACAAACCAAAAACTCGAATGAGGGATTACTTGACATCGAGCCGTGTCCCACTAAATCAGTTACCGTAGTAAACGATTATTTTGCTAATATTGGGAAAAAATTGTCGGAGCAGAATACAACATGCAACACAGTAAGCAACCTGTAGTGCGAAGAAGTAACTTCGATTCTTATTAAATTTAAATCAGACAGTGCCCCGGGTATTGAGAACATTTCCGTTAAATTTTTAGGACTATCAAAAGATTTGATAGTACCAATATTATGTGTCATGGTTAATTTATGCTTCTCTAGGGGAGTTTTTCCTTCTTTGATGAAATAATCCATCATAACACCTGTTTTTAGAATGGGGATAAAATTAAAGTTAATTATGACAGGCCAATATCAGTCCTGACGGGTATGTCTAAAATAATGTAAAAGTTAATAGACAATAGATTCATATAGTACTCAAGATGCAATTTTTGATATGAGGGCACGTATTCTAAACCACCTTTATCGTAAAAGTAAGTGCCCGTTTTGTTAGACCTTAAAAGGCATTTGATACTGTGTCCATCCCTACCCTTATAAATAAGCTGGAAAAAATATCTTTAAAATGACCTTCGGTGTACCACAAGGTACTGTCTTAGGACCTACCTTGTTTTTAATAGACCCAAGTGACTCATGTAACATTAAAATAGAAAACGGGCAAGTATATTCCTATGGTAATTTCAATTTTAAAAGAGTATCATGGGAAGAAGTTCACAAAAATACAGAAATAGGCTTGAGGAAAATTGGAAGTTGGCTCAAAAATATCGTTCTGACACTTATGGCGAAGACTAATTAATAAGTTAAAAGAAGACGAAGAGAATAAGTTAAAAAAGGCAGCCAAAGTCATCGAAGCTAAAAGTATATCTATGTTATGATTAAAGAGTAAGCTGTAAGTGTCCTTCTATTGAAAAAGTAACCTCCACAAAATACTTAGGCGTAGTTATTGATGAAAGATTATCCTGTCACCCCCACTGTCTTGTGCCTTCGAAATTGGACCACGTTTCTTCCATTCGTCCCCAGATTAAATGGCTCCCAATTCGCGAGCGTGGACAGCTACATTTACTTAATTCTATTTTCTCTATACTTTATACTCCTCTTTCACCCAACTACCTAAAATGCACGATACAGTATCTCGGTGAGTCGCATGAGAGACCCCTTCGTTCTTCAGAATCTCTCCATTTGGCTTACCCACTTCACCGTACTGGTTTCATTTTACAATCTTCCACGTTCCAGTATATACGACTTTGGAATGCTTTTCCAACCCAAATCCAAAAATTGCACTCAAGACACAACTTAGAAAAGTTCATGTTCTGCTTTCTGCTAAGTAATCGCAGTAACATTTTGAATTGTATATAATCTTTGTATATGATAACATGTATGTACATTTTATGTTATTATTTTTCTATCATCTTCTTTTTTATTTGAAGTTAATTTAATACTTTCTTATTTCTATTCTGTTCTTTGTTGCACCGCCTTTTTAGTTCTCTGCACATTCTCAAGGTTGGCTGATAGAGAATGCTATTTAGCATTAAGTCCGCCTATTGTAACACAATATTTTGTTGGAGCAATGAAGTGTAAATAAATATGTAGCTCTGGTAGAATCAATCCTGTCTTGCTGTATACTTTGGGGTAGCGTCAAAATTAAAATTCCTTGATTTAAAATGTAGTCACGATTGTTACAAGAAGTAATATATAGTAAGGCTTATAGATTCAAGTCAAAAGAGCTACATATACTCCATTAATAACTTTCTGAGTGCGAGAAAGATATATGTTTATTGTTTAATACAAAACAGATACAAAGACGTAACATTCGAATCAAATAACGAAACAAAAAGAAGACTAAATATTAGACCTGAATCCGCAAAAAAATATATTTGCTAGTCAACAATACAAGAGACAATAAATTTATATAATAAGATAAATACAAATATGTACACATCAACATCACAACCTTTTGACATCTTTAAAAGAGAGCTAATAAAATTAAGTTACGAACAGACAGAGGCATTACTAACATAATGATTTAAAACAATTACACACCCCCATACACACACACACACAAGCACACACGCACATATTCAAGAACACGCAATAATCATACACATTACTTATCATATAATAACAATGTTAATTTAGTTAAAAAGTAGTTTTACTTTTTGAGATGTCTTAAAATATGCAAATTAATACGAGATATGGAAGACGGGAGAATCCTGGCACAGGCATACATTTACTCGAAAGGATGAGCCAACAACCGAGCACTGCAATGTCATTTTTGATATAGTAACACTATTTCATTCCAGTACCAAACCAAACACCCTCACGACGTCAGAGTGTAAACAACATTATATGCAGTGACATTAAAAGGGTACACCACCGCCTCCTCATGTCAACAGTTTTCTGATAAAGAAAAAGGTGTTGTTATAACCGGAGAATACTACTCTTGTATCTTATAGCAGTTAAAAAAGAATATCAGAGAGAAAAGGAGACGATAATTGGCGAAAGATGTTCTGCTCTTGCACGACTCCGTTCTAGTTCACGAGAGTCGGTTTTGATATCATTGATCGCTCACGGCCCAGACTTGACGTCCAGCAAACTATTACCTCATTTCAAATCAGAAAAAAGAACTTCGAAGTATGAAGAAGTGAAGGATGCAGGTTCAGCGTATTTTTATAATCATTTTTTAATGACGGTATTCATAGATCTGAGAAATGTATTAGGGTCGAACTCAAAAACTTACCCTCGTAGGTGTTTTCGGAGTGTGGAATGTGTTTGTGAAATAACTTTATTAGTGATATAACAATAGTAGTTATGTTGGTTCTGAAATTAGCTTGATGTTGAAACATTCCCTTACAATATTGCTCCGGATGTTTTTCTCGATAGTACCGGGACGGTGTTGTTTGTGCGGCCTGTATAAATGGAGTACCGTGCAACGATTGCGACACCATTCCGCGGCAAATAAAACGCAAAACAGTTGTGTAACGTAGAAAGTTGAGTGTTGTTTTCTAACCAACTGGATTACTTACGACGCGGGTCAAGTTCCACCGGTCGCAGCCGCCGCCGGCTTCTTTGTGTATATAACGTACACTCCGTATTGTTCTGTACAACAACGTAAGTCCCCTAGTGTGGTCCATTCAAGAACATGTTTTCCCCATCACTTGTCGTTGGCCTCTTGAGCTACGAGTATATTGCACTTAATATATTGGATGATTTCTATGCATCATTTATTACTCATAATTGTTTCAAACAGTTGGTACATATTTATGTTAAATTCAGGCAGTGTTTTCCTGTTCTCAAATGGTTGTGTTTCAATTGTTATCGGCCTTTACACGTACGCGACGTGTAACAGATACATAATTATTTCAGTTTCGATTCCTCTGTAAAAACCCAGACCGTCACACACCCGTGCTGGCTACCATGACAAGAGTTGTCAATATGTTGGCGTAAATAATGTGTTTACTGGCGAGTTCTCTCTGCTATTTTGTCCTCGGTGCTTTTTGGTCAAGATTTAGGTATATTTAACTAACATTTAAACAGTATATGTACATAAAATAATATATTGTAATCTATATAAATATTTCCCATCATGTGGCCAAAAGAATATATGTTTAATTTTAATGTTCTAGTACTAAGTAGTACTAATTTGAGTAAGTTGAGCGTTGTTTATTTGGTATTGTAAGTGAAGTAGAACGGAGTGACATCCGCTGGGAACGCGAGTGTTGCGAGTGGTTGCGAGTGGTTGCGAGCGGTTGCGAGCGGTTGCGCAACTTGTTGTGACGGCGCTGTGTGTATATGTAGGTGTGTCCGCGCGGCGACTGCGCAACCGACGGTGCTGTGGTTTGACTATCAAAACTGTCTCTGAAAGGTATTCCACCTCTAAACACGGAGCTGTTGTACACAGGTTATATTCCTTGTACGCTGCACAGTTAAAAGCACATGGCCCGTCGGACGCAATTTCATACGAGTAGTACAGAATTGCTCCTAAATAAAGAATTTGCTGGGGGCATCAGGTCTTGCGAGGCGCCAAACACAGCACAAAAAAAAATATTAGCAAATTAAATTGACTTAAATTGACTAGTGTTAACATTCGGGATGATAATACATTATATTTTAAAAGACTTGTTGTAGTTTACTTAAGGTCAGGGGTGGATCGACTGTCAAGAAATCCGGCGCTAGATACTGACGTGGCGGGGGCAAAGTGGGTACATTCGATAAAAGATTCATACAACAAGACAATTGGAGATGCGCTTACTATTTATTGAGTGTTCTGTAGTATCCTGTCACGTTTGTATTAGTTGTTGTTAAAACAGTAGCTGGCCTTCTGTAGAGTACGAGGCCAAGAATTGCATGATGTACAGTATTGTACTGGCGCGGTGACGCAGTGCTCTCAACAAAAGAGTTGCGCAACGTGTTGTGCCGGCCGCGCGGCTGCGTGTATAGGTACATGCGGCGACCGGGAAACACTGCATTGATCGTCGTGTTTACTTTATCATTGACAACATTATATGTATCAACAATATTATCCTCATATAAATTGCTTAAGTTCATTGCTCACTACCGACCGCGGGCTTCTCCTCGTCACTGAGGAAGCTTAAAGCGAGTGTGCCCAGCTCCAGGCCCTTGAGCAATAAGGGGATTACGAACAGATATTAAATAGCTCATTTAATTCCTGAGAGTATTGTTAGTGACCCTCGGTTGAGATATGACTCCTCAGTGTGGCCCCAGCCTCGGCCTAGAGTGTGGCCTGGCGCGTGTAGCGAGCGACTAGCACTCTATCACGCTCGTATTGAATGGCCTCATAGCGGTAAACAACACGTAGAGCGTGTGGATCAGTGTCACACTGCACTACACTACAGTGCCTGCAACACACCTCTCTTGTTTGATGATACTCTTTTATTGTTTTACTGAATGTTATTTACGTTGCGACGGGAATATTCAATTAATAATGAGGTACTTTAATAAATGAAAGCTGTGAAGTGGAACGTAACAAGAGTAATTGTCGGTGTATGCGCCATTCGTCTGATTCGTCTTTACAAATCAATAAAAGTTTCGTTTATTAGCTATCAAATTGAATGCGATGACATTTCCATTGGTCGTGACATGGAATATAGTGAGTGGCTACACAGGGTCGGAGAGCAAGGATCCGCGTCGAGCGCGCCGGCCGCCGACAGCCTCGCCGCGCGCCCTGCCGATACTAGCGCAATACATATGTCGTTTTAGAAAGTAAATGCCTTTAGCAGAGATCGGTTACTTTGTTGTATTTGTAAACACACACCCAAAACGTAACTTCTCTTCAGAGGAAAACGGTAACACACTCTCATTAATGATCCGGACACGCCGGGCCGCTGCCGCTGTGGGCGCTGCGGCTCCTCAGCTGTAACATCTGTCTGTAATAGTGGGCGACAACGTTGTACCTCAGTCATCTGAACGGAACAAACACGAATATTATTGTAGGATTCCGTATTGTTATGTAATGTGGTGTAATTTGTTCTTCGTAAACACCTAACTCATTATATTTTTTCCCTGAATGAAGATACAACAACAAACATGACTACTGTGTTTTTGTTGTGCACTGTGCAGAGTACAACGTCCGTCCGTCCGTCCGTCCGTCCGGTGGTCGGTGATTGGAGGTTGGCGAACATTCCCCGATGCAGTTTCCTGTTTGTGCCAAACATTAATTGCATGTTTACGTGTTGTGTTTGGCAATATTGAATGGCTGTGCTCAATAAACGGTCGGAACAAGGTCGTGTCGACCTGTCCTTCACGCTGCACCTCACATGCAGAAAACACAGTTTCTATTAATACAGATTTAGGAGTATAGCACGGTATGCGGTCACCAATTAGATTTTTAACAATATAATATAAAATAAACTTTATATCGCTAACGTAGTAATGCGCCACTAGAAAGGCATACTTGATAACAATATACACGCACCACATGTCCGGTAATGTCATAATACATTCCTACGTTCAGTTCAAACCCAAGGTTTATTTGGTTGTTTTTGTTGAAGCAGCGATATTATGATTGTTTACTTACGAAAACATGTATTAGTTACAGTGTTGAAATGGTGTCGTTAAGACCGGCGACTAGGGTTGTCGACCGTTCTTTTCAAAAAGATTCTATTGTGACTATATAACATAAAGTGACTGAAACCTTAGATGGATAAATAACTGACCAATGAACTTTCATGGATTGCGGTGTGTTTATTACAAAGTGGTGTATAGTAGTGTATAATTGGTATTGACGTGGGATGTGTGCCATCCCTAGCGCACACGGCGCACGCACACAGACGCGGCGGAGCTCACAACTGGGCTAAGGTCGTAGCGTGCATTTTTGAACGCGCCTACTTGCCCGTGTAATGAAACGGTGCACTAGTTTAACCTACTATCATCGTACACGAAATCGCTAAGGTCGTTGGGCATCGTCCCGTGCTGCAGTTCCAATTGTAACGCACGCGGCCAGCTGGCGGATTCACATATGGGCTATATTCGCGTTGAAGGTTTGGAGGTTCACCCAGTTCACCAGTTCGCCTAGTTCATCTGTAGCTTCAGGCTAGTCTATAATTAACGACTACCATAGGTTATGCACATTTATTGCCGAACATGGGCATCTCCGGTGTATTTGGCGCGAGGCCAAGGATGAAGGGAAAACATGTGGCGTTGGTTGAATTCATCTTCGATAGGATGCAACTGCTTTTCGGAACCAGGTCAGACGGATAGATCTGACGCGCGATCCGTAATTTATGAGCGCGCTCCGATGTAAATATATGTAGTTACGTGTGTAGGTTACTGCGCGGAAAACAAAAACAAGGTTCTCCCTGAGCTAACAACTACGGATACTGGTCCGACTGGTCTGGTACTGACGCTACATTGGATGATGCCGCCCGGAGCCGACATGTTGCGATCACCGATGCTGTGAGATCATCGCTGAGATCTTAGGACGCGTCGTCTAATGATTCACCACACCTCTTTTTGGGCCGTTCCTACACTACCTACGTACTACGAGTCACAGACATTCAACCAATTTTCTCAATTGTACGGTTCTCCATGAGACCGAACTTTTAAGACCAAATTCGGTTTACCCAGGCTTCTTAGAGCGCTAATAGTGGGGCGCCGTGAACGGGCAAGTCTCGGATACCATGATCTTCACTAGGAGTCAAACAACGACGTGCATTTCTTATAAATATCTATTTCTCTTTTTAGTTTATCAATTTGTGATTCCGACAACATGGCTCCGGGAATCCTATAAAAACTTATTTGAAATTCTGTAAAGCCAGCACTATCGGTGATAGGACTTGCTGATAAATTGCGGGCAGAAATGTATTATTATGAAGTTTAAATAGTTTAGTAGGCAGTGACCGCTTTCCACGTAATGGCGGTTTTCCTGGTAATTTGGAGTTGCATTGGTAAGGGCGTCGATAAGTAGGAGCGGAGTGGGTTCGGCGGGCGGTATGTATGATTCACACGGCATCTCGTCAGACGCGGGAATGTAGGTCGCCGCTCACACTGGTTTGTTTGGGTCCCCCGAATTAGTTTGTTAATAATACGACAACCTTTACTAACCGCGCCCCTCCCACCCCCTCCCGCCCCCGCACAGCCCCCGCACAGCCCCGCACCGAACGACGTACTTCAATGTATTTTTACGACTTGGCGAGCGTATTGACGATTTTAACTGTAGCATCGCTGACTGACTGTACAGTTTGAAAGTGATCGCGTCCTGATGTGTTTATCGACCTTTCTGTCAACTGTGACCTTGTTTGTCAGTGTCCACTACTCAATTCTGTCAAGTCTGACAGATTGTTACCCGTCGGGTGTACGGGTGTACCCGTTTGTGTATTTACAATTTTTTTTTTAATTTAATTTACATTTTAAAATATGTAACACTGATCGTAAAATAAAAATGTGAATAAACAATCAAGGTTTTTATATAATGTAATTCCCCCTGGTATGCATAACGCATCCTTAAAATGTATGTAGGGCGAAATGTTAAATAAAAATGTGAAGAAGGAATATAAAGTTTTTTGAGCGCATGTATGCTTGTGAGTCAGTACATACATACATATAAATTATATGCGCTACATAAGCACTAACGGTTGAACGGAATTTGACATATTGGGTATCGTTGTTCGTCGGTCCGTCGGAATTATACATTTACATAGCCATCTGATTAAATTATTTTAAATGGCATACCTCATTTAGTAAATGACATTGAAATGAATGCTTACCTATTGTTTTATTTTACTTTTAAGGGCTAAGTATTTATTTTCTTCTCCACTGTCGCCTAAGAATCTAAGTTTTTTCAATAGATTTAAGTAAAATCCTAGATTGTTATACCTCTTTGAATAGCTCATGAAACGTAGATATTTTAAAACACATCTGCCGAAGACCTGCCGTAATATAGTTTTTTTTAAATATCTCAGAGAAAAATAAACTTTCTAATATATTTTTTCATTTCTTAACTTTAACTTGTCTACTAGGGCCTGTTCAATTAACTTATGCACTATATTAACGATTGACGTCCTAAAGCATCTTATTACACATGTAAACATGCAATGATAATAATAATAAGACACACAAAATAAACGAAATTAAAGTTAGTAGCTTAAAAAAAGGCAATTTTCAATTAAAAAAATCAAAAGCCGAAAACGGTTAAGTTTAGGGTAGGGTGTTTCATAGTGAAATAAGTCAGAAATGATGGGCACTCCACGCCCTTGACGGGTCTAGCGCGACTGCTCCTGTAACCTTGTATGTCACATAATATCATATTGCCGTCTTAACACAAATTGTCAAAAAACATACCACTATATCGCAGTCACTTGTTTTGTTCAATATACTAGCTGTACCCGGCGCGTCTTGCTTGCTACACATCAACTCATCATGCGTCCGATCGATATCATTTTGTGAAAGAAAATACCCAACAAATCAAATCAAATCAAATCAAATAGTCTTTATTGTGGAATATAGGTTTGAGGTTGTTACAGAAATTAACGGTGAA
>DWJZ01003309.1:0-17340 GCA_018249125.1 Asbolis capucinus
TTCTGCGGAGGAATGTGCAAAGCTTGTACGCAGCATGCCGCACAGAATTGCCGCTGTAATTAGAGCAAAGGGTGGGCAAACGAAATATTAGTGTTTTATTGATTATTTAATGTTAATAAATTAATCTAATAATTAAATGTACTTTTTTTTCTCCCTGAACATGTAATTTTACAGTAATTTATAGGGTGCCTAATACTTTTGGCCAAGGCTGTAGGTGCCAATTTTAACAAATTTTGAAAATTTACTTAGTATGTATTAATGTAACACTTTCATTGTGATTTCTTCATAAAACCAGTAATTCCAATTTATGAAGTGAACGAATTTTTAATGTTAATATAAACAGAAAATTTTTGGAAATATTAAGGGTAAACAAATTGTCTTGTCTAGTCACAAATAACCAGTACTGTATACGAATATTAATTGAGACAAATTATAGCGGCGTGCTGAAGTACTTCCTTCTCAGTTCTGAGGAGAAAACTGAAGCCATCCCATCCATAGTACACGTAAAATGTAACTTACATCATTCAGAAACTGCCAAGGAGCCTGCTTCTCTGACAAATGCATCTCCAGATGCTGTGGCAGGGTCATCAAGTATTGCCCGATCTGATCAGAAATAAAATAAAATATAAACATTCAATAAACTGCATTCAATTTTACACTTTATAACATTTAAACCTGATGGTAAGAGCCCAAGGGGGCAGTCTCTTGCGCTGATCTGACCAAATTCGCACCACACTCCATATAAAAGAATCCGAGGCAATACATGTCGCGAACAACGGAAATATATGGTGGAACATCGTGAGAGAAAAGACCATTCATGATTGAAGTTACCACCCCCAGCAGTGGGGATACCAAGGAGAATTACTTCATCTGGAGGAGGAGGCTGTCATCTGGACGTCTTCCGTCATAGTTCATTTTCAAATTCAAAATTCATTTATAAATATCGGTATTAAAAATACACTTATAAACGTCAACTGTTGAATCTACCACTGTTTCTGAAAGGTGCTATTTTGAAGAAGAGAAACGGTGAAAGAAACTTCCCAGCACATCTTTTGAATAGTAAGAACTTATTATACATAATATACATAAATAAAGTACATTAAAAAATAATGTATTTTATGAACTACGCAAAGCTAGATACGGTACATTTACATCCGCTCATCTGCTAGCAATACTAAAATAACAGTATGTGATGTGATCTGACAAGATTTTGTAGTGGAAAGACTGTGTTATAAGACAACCTGGCGTACGGCAGGGATCCATCCTTATGTCACGAACATTTTGCCGGTTCGAATGACGCAGTTTCTTAGTCTTTCATTATGTGTATCGCAAGGGAATGGAATTAACTTACCTACGTCGGTGTTCCCGCTTAAGTACGATGTAGGAGTCTTCAAGAAAAGAGTGAATAGACATTTACTAAGTTAGTGTATCCAACATCTTAGACGTCATCGTCACTGACCATAATGTGGGATCGGTGTCAAAAATTAACTTATTCTATATAAAAAGAAATTAAAATGTTAGTACGTTACATATTATAATTACCTCAGTAATATACTCTTGTGGCGAGAGGGCAAAATCTGGCAGATCGGTAGACAGGGCGTCATTGTTACACCAAACATTCAGCTGAGGAATTGTGTCTGCAACGAGGCCACGAGCTCAGTAAATACCACAATAACTTAAATTAACTATGAATTAAGCTTTTATTTATTCTTTACTGAACACAAAATAATGCTAATACAAAAGGCGATTTTAATAATTAAATAGTGGTACAATCGTATTTTAAAATCAGCAGTGAAAACAATCAGTATCAAAATCAGTTAATCCATTTATCATAATTATGACGTAATTGTCAAGCAAGGTCACTACATATTTTTTGGTCCTTCGAGCATCTTCTATCAGTGATCATATGCCTCGCGAGTCTATGATTGTAGTGAGGCGCGCAGGATTGCAGTGCATTGGAATTCAAGGATATTAAATAAAATCTATCCTATTATTTAATAAAAATGGGCGTCTTCTGGCTGTACAGCAACAGCTACTTGGAGCTATATACTCCAATTTCGAATTTCGAATCGACCGCGCTTGATACATTTTTATAAATAAATATCTCGGGCCATCTCACACACGGCCTTCTGACCCCAAATAAGCGTTAGCTTGTATTATGGTGATCAGACAAGTGATAAACATACATAAATATTTTTTTAAATACATACTTACACAGATATTTACACCCAGACTCACAAGACAAACATTCCGGATCATCACAGAAAAGTTTGACCTGGGTGGGAATCGAACCCACGACCACGAAACGAAAGTGTAGCTAGCAGTCAGATTCACTAACCACTTGGGGGTTGGGGTCAGATGGCCGTGTGTATTGTCCAAAGATATTGACAGTACATGAAATCAAAGCCAGGCACACAGGATAAGACCTTAATCCACCAGCAGAAAGTAGGTATGCTAAATGAAGGCGCTATAACAATGCAGCCAACTTTAAGATCAACAGCAGAAGTGCTGAGTTGCTTAGGAAGCAAGCGAGCACTCCAGAGCATTTCAAAGAAAGGTAACTAGCATTAATGTAGAGGAATGGGAATTTGATGATAACATTATGAAAACATTAAACTGTCGTTCGTCGTTTATACAATCTATTCATTAAAAAATATATAGTGAACTAGAAGTCTGTCGTATCCCTTCGGCATTAATAGACGGACAAATGACCTTGAATCGTAACGGACATCACTTTATGTCCATAGTCCGCTCTTTGATTTTAGTGTTTATTTTAATGTTAACGATATACAGGGTGACTTGTATAACTCCGTACATAAGGTGCTCCATTATGTGACCGAATATGTAAAAAAATATGTACTTAAAATTTCATAAAAAGCTATCTTATATATTTATTGAATACCTAAATGTCTATGAGGCGGTGCACGAAGTATGTTCCGTGAGAGTGTACGCAGTTGTTCGACGGCGTGGCGAGCCCCCGCCCCCCACGTGTCCTCTTCACCCGGAATGAGAGGCCTGCCCTCCAATAACAGGGTTGCCATGTCGTCGAGCGGGTTCACAGGGGTATCTATCAATAAAGTTGCTTTTTACATCTATTCTAATATTATAAAGTTGAAATTATTACATTCACGTACTAATCTCAGGAACTACCACTATTATTGCTAACTTCAAAACTATTTTTGTGTGATATAGTCAATTTATAAAGATAATATGAGGCTTTAAAAAGGCTTAAAAATGCTCACGTACCTAGAGGTGTGTGTACTCAAGATTACAACCACTGTCTATAAGTGAACTTTCTTTCTAAAATTGTCATGTTTTGTTTACAATTTAACAATGTCAGTTGTAACAAAAATGGTTGCCGATAAACTGTTTTACAGTTTGGCAGATATTACATACATAATTGTACATAGGATTTGGTTTAAATAAATTTAAAATGAAAAAGATTGCCTACGAACGAGTTGAGTTGAAGGTAAACTCTAATTAATAACTTTAAAACATGAACGGAGAATTGTCTTACTGAGAAAAAAAACATACTTGAACCCTCATGGGCTGAAGTGGCAAGCCGCTGCATTACAGGCAGCAAAGCACTGGCAGCGTCCTGCAACACCAGCGCCGCGGGAAACGTTTCACTGAGCACACCTCCCCCGCCGCTTCCCCGCACCTCAGACTCGTTGAAAACAGATTCTATACGCCGCGTATGCGTCGATATCAACGACAATATCGCTGCTATGAATGCCTAAACGATCATAACAAATGACAGTTAAAAAAGAAATAAAATTAATATATTTTTTTCTGTGACTTAAGTACCTACTGTAATACAGTTTATACGTTTCGACATGTTATGCGTATCATGATGTTATGCGTTTTGTTATGCATATCATGATGTTATGATAATGATATGCGCATTGTTATGCATATCATGATGTTATGTGTGTTGCTATGCGTATCATAATATTATGCGTGTTGACGACACTATATAATTAAACATAAAAACATTGTATTCTTTTGAGTAAATAAATATCTGTAACCGTAAAAAGAGATTTTATCGTATTTCTGTAAAACTGATCACTGTCAAAATGGTATAAACTGTTTTTTTTTCACGTTCAAAATGCTGTCTAATCGGTTTTAATCAGCTCACGAGAGCATAAGTGGATAAGTGCCCATAGTCGAAGTCAAAGTCAAATCATTTATTCCATGTAAGTATTTACAATACTATTATGAACGTCATTTTTTAGAATCTACCATTGTTTCGGAAAGGTGCGATGAGGAGAAGCGACGAAAAAAATTTTATATATCTTTCATTAATACATAAAACAATAATACAAACTTATTACAAAGAATAAACTTGGGTGAAACCGGCTGCGGATGTACATATGTATATTATTTCGAAGCATCCTTGTCATTAATACATATATTCGTTCATACTATAATACCCCTTTTCTATGTGTCGGGATTTATACATTATGGTATAAGCTTTTTGCGCCAATACTTCGACAGTCGGGACCATGATCCATGCGACTGGGTCGAAATATCGGCCCGAAAA
The DNA here is from genome assembly GCA_018249125.1 of Asbolis capucinus. Lineage (NCBI taxonomy): Eukaryota > Metazoa > Arthropoda > Insecta > Lepidoptera > Hesperiidae > Asbolis > Asbolis capucinus. The sequence continues at coordinate 4,544 of DWJZ01003309.1, forward strand.
ACATAAATCGTGAGTACCTGTAACAGCGCAATGTACACAGTCCATGATGAGACGAATTTAAAATCGCACATTATAACATGTAACCGCGTAATTACTTTATAAATGGGGACTATTTTTTTTAAAAGAATACGCACGATGAAAACGGATAAAAAGAGATAATACGCCACACATTTTAACGGCGAAATAAACAATTGCAAAATTTAATGTCACGTTCACAAAAGTATTATAGTATATTTATTTATTTTTATTTATGTCACCTCTTATACGAAGTTTCAAAAGACGTTATAAATTAGTTTTTTTTTGCCATAAACAAGTTAGCGCTTGACTACGATCCCACCTGATGGTAAGTGGCGATGAATTCTTCGATGGTAAAGCGCAATAACTTAGTAGAAGTAGAACTTAGTAGTTAGTAGAAGTAGAAAGTAGAACTTAATAGTAGAATTCACTCTTGACTTGAAGACATTAAATATTTTATCTTATAAAACAAAGTTTATAATAACCTCTGCTGCAGGTGCAAAGTAGGTGTAAGCGGCCTGTCCAGCAATGGATCGAGCCTTTTCATAAGCAGTAGTGCACCAGCCCTCGCAACGCTCTGTTACCGAGAGCACAGCCCGAGAGTACTCCAGAAGACCTTCCTGGTGGACATAGGAGGAATATGAATCTGCAGTGGAAAGACGAGCAATGCTTCTAACATCATGTGACACGACACGCTCACCGAGCAACGTCAGTATGTGACCGAAAATGTTAAGCAACGGAGGCGCAGTCACTTGAATGGGTGACCGTATGTGGCAAATTTTCATAAGCACTTCCGCACATCGGATGGCATGTAACGCTTTCGGTCCCGGTTGCTATGGTCAGACAATAATCGGAGACCGTCAAGCATTCCAAAAACATCAAACACTGGATTCAGCCACTAACCCTGGAGCATCATAGTGGAGCATACTCTAGGCCTCCTCAGTCACGAGGAAAGTCACTCACTAGTGAACCACGGGTCGAAGCCAGCATGTTACCTGTTGTAGTTGGGCATTTTGCAGCTGTGCCAGAAACAGCTGCGTCTGAAGTTCTGTATACTCTGGAAGCAACGCGCGAAGAGGTGCGTACGCCGCTCGTCCGAAATCACGCAGCGTAGACGACGGAATTGTTTCTAGGATCGAAGAATAAAAATAAAAGAAGTCTTCGGCACTGCAACTCAATAAAAACTATCGACAAAAATACTACTACGTGACTACGAGTCTACTAGACTAACATCATACCATACCATCTTTATTTTTAATGAGAGGAAAATATAAGTTCGATTTGTTCGTCCAGAGTTTCACCCTCATGGTATGTTGATAAAAAAGAACTATACAGTCTTTAAGTTTTTAGGTGTTGTCTATTGCAGACTAGGCATTGCTTATAACCTTTTTTATATAATTTTATTTATGATGTTTTTTTATTATTTTTAATTGATGTACGGACTTTCTCTTGGTATATTTTGACTTGCGTTAAGATACTGGTTCTTACAACGAAATATTTTTTATTTAATATCTGAAATAAACATACGTACATATGTGTCAAACTTCATTCAGATCTGTTCTGAATTATTTACAAGTGAAATAGGAACAAACATTCATACATCCATGCAATCCTCATTACAACCTTCGTCTTCGTCGTCGAATTTAATACGTAAATTTAAGTTTCAGTTGAACTTACCTTTGCTAGTTTTCGGTGCGTCCACAACACTCCGAACACCTCGCACGAATTCGTCTATTTCTGCGCGCACGTCGAGCAACATGTTGACTCCCTCCTCGGCGCTTTGGCACAGCTTAAATTTAGCTGTTACTACCTGCAAATGTTACTGTTATACTGTCGAACAGCTGGTATGGAAACTTACTGAGTATGAGATGAGAAACAATTATCTAATTTGCTTAATGTACAAAATAAAAGCGGTCGAGTCAGAACTCGTAAATTTAAGTCAACTAATCACACAACGTAATATTTTATAATGAAATGTAGCATACAATGTACTATAACATAACCTGACTTATTTTCTGTTGGTAAATATATCGTTCATAGCTAACAACAGCGATTTCATAAATTATCAATCATTTACGTCAGATATTTATTTTTACAGCCAATAAAAAATTTGGTTCAGTGACGACATTTTGATATTATTTACTATAATATAAAGTATATTTATTTAATTATTTATTCTTTTACAAGATATTTATTTATTTATTCTTTATTGTACCATATATTTGTAACAAAAGGCGGACTTAATGCTAAAAGCATTCTCTGCCAGACAACCTTAGGGCAGTGGGAGAACGAAGAAGGCGGTAAGAAATTAAGAGTAAAAAAATATATTGTCGTAGATCTTTGATTATTCGTTACATAAACATACATATTTATGTCACTTTTATACAACCTAGAACTACATATATAAAATCAAGTAAAAGTTCACTACCTTCAAATGTAACCTCCCTATATATGCTATAAATTGTTAATTTAAAAATTGCTACTTACTTTAGTGGGTGTAGGATCGAACGAATGTAACAAGTCAGTATATAATGCGACTAGCTCGGCCAGTGGTGTATCCGCTTGCAGCACGTTTGTGAGCCATTCCAGCTGTTCAAATATGGATATTAATACATCTATATGAATATCAAATATGGATATTAATATTGATACACAAAGAAAAATCTCTTTACGAATATTACGCGGACGGAGAACTATGAAATTTGTCATTAATTCACAGAATTCGCGCGGACGAGTCGCGCGACCTAGCGAATGCAGCGGCGGGCTAAGGGCCGCAGACGGCTGCTGTTGGTTGTCTGCCATATTTTAGGTTTAATCCTGCTTCCGTTTTCCGTGTGAATAAAAAAACAATAATAAAAGTGAGCAGAGTATAAATAATACACTTTTAATTACAATAAGTAAACTTTACAAGTTAAATCATACTGTATTTAAACATACATAACTAAAGTTTATATGGAGAGCAAAAAGTATTTTTTTTTATTTCATAATGCATTGGGAATACATTAAATTAATAAATTATATTACTCACACTACCATTACAAACATTTTAGTTTGTCAATTTCAATACTGCCGATGGGAAAACAACCCTGTGATATACGAAATTACCGTTGAAATTTAACCGGATTCAGTATCTCAACTTATTATTAATACGTTTAATAACTCAAGCAATAAATCGTTCGATTATGGTGGTTCATTAGTCTTACTTGTTGATGATGATGTGGGGTGAGTGGCGGCGCAGCGGCCGCATGCCGTCGCCAAGCGGGCGCGGCGCGGGCCGCAGCCGCACGCCGCCAGCAACGACACGCTGAGACGCCACGTGACATACCCCGTAACACCGAAACGTAAGGCGAAGTACGTTCTAGGATACAAAAATAAGATTTTTTGGCTAATCGGAAATCATAATTTATTCGGGGTACATACGATACCTGAAAATAGTTAAAAGGGGTGAAAGTATAGCTCGTTTGTAGTCAAATAACGTATGGTATATAGCATCCAAAGACGATGGTACTGAAATTATTTAATTTGTAATATTTATCAAGAAATCCCCGATTTTCTAGGGATTTTTTTTTTTATTTTTTTATATTTTTACTATATCTATATTTGTTTTATAACTTTAATTTATGTTTTTAAAAATCGTGAAAGTACAGGAAAGAATCACCGAACTCTGAGTCAGCAACGCGTTACAAGTGCGTTACATCATGTTGACAATGTAACTACAGTCCGACCTATCAAAGAATGCGTTTCTGACACCTGTCAATTCGTCAAGACTAGTGATGTACAAAAAATAACATTTATAATATTTATTACGGTTATTTATTTGCACTCACTATACATACTCATTCAATTTAATTTATATGCTATTATTTTTATAGAAATTATATTTCGATATATCCAACGAACGAAACAAAATGACAACGACGCTGTCACATTTAAGTGGGAATTGGTACTAGTGATATATCATAACTGCTAACTGTTTTGTGTATCGTGTACGATCTGAATGATAATTACACTACTACAATCCATCATGAATCCCACCGATTGGGGCTGCTGCAATAAGGACTCTCGTGACAAGGAGTATCTATCATGCCTAAGATGCTCAAAAGCATAACACCGTGCTTGCCTTACATCGACCGGCTTAGAAACAACTCCTCTTGACGGCTGTGAGTCAACATGGACTTGTCACTTGTGTTCATCCAAACCTAAAGGAGGTACAGAAAAGCAACAGAATACCGAGATGGAAAGTCTCTTCTCAAGCCTCAGTCAGTAGTAATTGAGTTAATTGTAAAGAATCTACAGTCTGAGAGTTTATCACTAAAACTGGATGACAAGGTTCTTACAGCTAAAATGAACAATCTGGAGTAATATGCTAGAGGAAACAATGTTGAAACACAGTGCGTGCCCGAGAAAAACAATGAAAATGTATTAGAGATTGTTGAAACTATAAGTCAAGTTATAGGCTGTGAAATCAACACTGAAAACGTCCTAAGTTGTAGCATTGCATAGCGTTGCAAAGTTAAACCCCAAAAGTGCTCGGCCCCGTTCAATAGTGGTTCAGTTTAGTTCACCTATGATTAGGGATATGTTTCTGGCCGCATCCATCAAATTTAATAAGTTAAACCCAAGGAATAACCTGAACACGTCACACATTGGACTAAGAGGAGACAAGTTACCCATTTTTATAGTCGAGCACCTTTCTACTTCTGACAAAGCCTTAAATGCTGCTGCTAGGGTTGCTGCCAAAGAAAAAGGCTACATGTTTGTCTGGGTGCGTAATGAGAAAATTTATATGAGAAAAAATTAAACAGCTCCACCAAAAATCATTAAAAGTATTGAGTCATTAAATAACTTGGGTTGATAAGTTCTTTAGATGTATTATATTGGTGTTCCAATTAAATAACTGCCTATGGGTTGCATTTACGTATTGTGACAATAGGTATTAAGTGGAATAGGCAGTAATAGGCAACCTTACCAGGTTAATTACAATACCGAGTTGTAGAATAGCTTGTGGCAATTAACTGTTCCTATTTCTTTTTCTTTTTTTGATTATTTCAGTCATATACTTTAGTAATTTCTAAATCATTTAACACCTGTCAATTTAATAACTACAGGCAATAGGCCATACTACTTTTTCTACTATTTTTTTCTACTTTTACTACTACAGGTTTACAAGCAGCTATCAGCTTTTATCTCAGACAACAATAATTTAGCCGCTTTTCAATTTGGTTTTCGGCCAAGTCAAACATTGACAAAGGCGACTTTATACAGTACAGTTTTTGTATAGTGCATAAAGTTTCAAATAAAATTAATCGCGTATATTAATTTGATTCTTATATTTGCAGTATTTCTTATCTTTATTAATTATTTATTTACCAATAATGATTAAATTGTGGTTTATAAGAAGCTAACCTAGGTTTGACACTTCGTCCGCATAAAATAGTTTACAAATAATACTGATACTCTAGATTTTAAAAGTAATCCTTTGTTTCACATTGGGTAAGGTGTCAGTAAACAATTTTTGCGTATTTGCATTTATACACGCAGTAATCTCACAATCGACGAATCTAAATAGATCAAATTTTTACTGATGTTCTACTAAGCAGGTTAAGCATCATGTTTTATTTAAAGCTGTCCACAAATTTAAAAAAACACCTAAAAATCTTGCTTATGGCCCCTAACTGAACCAAAGCGAAACATAGTCACTATAAATATCGAACGTCTACGGACCTTGGATCTTGAACCAAAATTAATTAGAAACAAATGCTACTTTTATATCCGAGCTCCCTTACATAGTGATTGTAACGAAGAAAAGATCACAATGACTCACCAGCATCCATCTGTGTGAGTGCTTCAATTAGAGGCGGACTGATCGCGGCCTCCAATCTATTGTACAGCGTCTCAAGCTGAACTCTCTTCTTGTCGTAGTCTGGAGCATCCACCAGTACCTGATTATGAAATATTTGTGCATTATTTTACTAAATATCGGACTGCCATAAGAGCTTCGATTTAGTATGGAAATTCGATTGAAACTACACGAATATACTACAGAATAATCAGACGGTATTGACGAAATATACACTCGACCGTCGCATTAAGATCATGATGGGAGTCACTCAAACACCCACGAATATAAGTAGTAAATAAGAAGTGTCGCGTAAACGAAACCGAACAGTAACCATCCACCTAAGCCATAGGCCCTTTGCATTGCATTAAATGATAATAACTGCACGTTAATAAGTACACTAATGTAATATTTACCTGCTGACCCTGATAACTCCGTAGTACCTTGCAATAAGGTAATACGAGTAATATGAAATTGTTTTTCATTTTATTTTTCTTATATACTATTATACTCTAGCAGTCTTATTAATAACAATTGCTTATTCTTCTCTCACTCCAAAGTTACAGCGGGAGTAAGTAATTTTAGATTTGTCACGGAATAGCTACGTGTTAATAACGGTGTTAATAAACACGAAATAGGTTCGAAGTGACAATACAATTCTTTTATTGAGATTAAGGTTTTGTTATGGCAACCCACTGATATTAAAAGTAAAAAAAAAACAAAATGACCTGGTCAAATTAAAAGACACTGACAGTTAGGTAAATTTTGAAATTTGACAAACACAACTATCACAAGCGAACATATGTAATGACATCCAGCACGCTTGCCAAACCTATACAAACCTAATGTGTAAAAATTTTTAAGGGTGAAATGGCTACAATATAGGAAACCTATACGGTTTAAAAAACAAAAAGAGAAAGCACTTTTAAATTATTGATTGCAAAAAAGAGACACAGAACACAACCTGGACAACATAACATTGAATGTTTTTGCAAATCAAAATTTACCTATAAATAAAGAGATAAAGAAGGATTTATTAGCAGTAATAGATCTCGTTTCTCATGACTTTTATAAAAATCTCAAAGGTGATGGATATCCAGCATCGACCCCGATAAAGATTCCGAGGACCCAGATGCAGAAGAAAACGGAGACGAATTGAACTAATCAAGGCTTGAAACAACTTTAAACATCGCACTTGAAGTGTTCGGTCATGGGTCGAAAAAGTTTATAGTAATTTTGATTACAATAAAGAAAATAATGTTAAATGAAAGGATGCTAACTAATAATGAAGTTAGAAGTGTTTTTGTATCATGTATTATTTGGTCGTTCAAGTTAATGTAGGTAAATTCGATGATCAGTGTTCTAAATTAATACTTTAAAAAGAACCTGTGTTTGAAATCATACGATACTCAATCCGTTCCGATATTTAAGACTTTTCACATTCTTAGAACTTTTGACATTATTTCTCTATTCTCGGTGCACATTCAATCTGGACTCAATATAAACAAACCTCAAAAATTCCTTTATAGTATTTTCACAGACTGGTATACTACTAATCGTTAAATTATTACGAATTAAATGAAATATAAAGTATTGATTAACGAACTAGTAGATTAATATAGTTAAACTGGGGAAACAAAAAAATATAAATTATGTTAATTGAAAAACTTGTGTTCTCTCAACGTTATTTGTATAAAGCGATTTGTAACCTTTCAACATAATGTATTATTTCGTGAAATACCTGTAGATATAAATGACAATCAAACTACGGCAGTAATAGTGCTAATACTACTATAACACGTTTTTTGATATTTTTTTTCATCCAAATCGATTTTTTCCCACTCATCATCATCAGTATCATCAGCACTAACACCTGTCTTCGTTTTCGGGAGCAGTATACTTACACCCTGTTTGAGAACAATACAATGCCTGGTGATTCCAAACCTGCTATCACCATTTGTGATGCCACCTATGTTTATGTGCAAAATAGAAGAAATTACTTATTCCAAAAGCAGACCTACAGTTGCATAAGTTTGAAAACCTTGTAAAGCCATTCACGATTGTGTGCTGCGATTGCGAGACTGCCTGGGCCCTTACAAAGCAATGATGCCTCAATCATGAGCAAAGAATTTAGCAGATCAGATGGGAGACATGCGGACATATTTCTGCGAAGGAAATGTCTTCATAATAGACGGTGGTTTCAAAGATGTAGTTCCACAGCTACAAGACTACGGTTATAAGACATATATGCCTGAATCTTTATTAGAAGGCCAGCATCAATCAACTACTGAGCAGGCAAACAAATCTCGCTGTATAACAATGTGTAGATGTGTAATTGAGGTAGTAAATGGTAGAATGCGATTTTAAATTATTTCGCCAAGAATATATTAATAAAGCCGCAAAACATTTAATGGATGACTTCCGATTTGGCTGTGCGCTAAAAACAAGTTTCACCCTGTTATTGAAGACAAACCTGAGTATCACGAGTATCTGGAAATAGCAAGGCAAAGCTTAAATATGCCCAATCCTATGGCTATAATTGTATAAAAAGAACAATTAAACAGAAGACGAAGTATGTTTTACAACATAGACGGTGAGCACCCTCATTTGAAGCAGTTTACGAGGCTTATTATAGAGGATTTAAAACGTTTTGGTTTTGGAATATACCAATTAGAGCAAAAGAGATCCTACTTCGGGGAATACATCCGAAACAATGGCACATATGTCGTACAAGTAAATAAATCCATTGATGATGATTGACCCTTCATTCTGGGCGTACAAAATTATCTTCGTGGCAGAATTAAGTCTCGACATGTGAGAACCCGGACTTACTACACCTGTCTCCTGATAAACAGCAATGACGATACGGCAAATACCTTGAGTGCTATCTCAGGGTATTATTGTAGCTGCGTAGTACAGTGGGGTGTTGTGCACACGCGATGACCATCATTTGGTATCAGAGCTAGTTACTAATAAAAAAAAACTATTAAGCCTTCTTTGCATGATGATGGTTAATTTCAATCATAATTCAACAAAAAAAGGTACTCAAAACCCTTGTAATGTAAATTTGTTGTTCATGGCAACTTTTTAAGCGACTATTGCGTACAACAAAACGCAGTTCTCAAAAATTTCAAACATCAATGTGAATGTTGTTTTTCTAGGGAAACTTGAATGAAAGAGATATTGAAGATTACCTTAGCAAGTTACAAGGCGGTTGGCTCTCAAAAGATGCCCTTGACCAAGATTCTGATGATGAAAACCGCGATGCTGATGAAGTTATAAGAGTGTTGCAGGAGGAGAACGATGATGATGAAACTGCTGACATTGATCGTCCTCTTGGGGAACCAGAAGATCAAGAACCCTCACCTATCAACTTCATCCAATTTGCAGTTTTCATCCAGTTTTCCATTTGACAAAAGAAGTTGGATTTGAAAAAATAGGAATCTGGTGTATAACTCAGATAAAACTACTTTCTCCTGCTTCAGGTGGTCTATCACACCTAGAAACTCCATATCAATGTTTTAACCATTTTATCACTGAAGATTTTATCAAAACATTAGTAGAGGAGACAAATGTATACATAATACAGAGTAAACCCAATTCATCTATAACATTTATAGAATATGACTTGTATAAGTTCTTTGGTATATCATTATACATGTCAGTAATCAAATTTCCTAGCACAAGATCATACTGGTCGCTAAAGTTAGGATATGAGCCCATTTCTTCTACAATGCCACTGAATATGTTTGAGAAAATAAAGTTATTACATTTTAATAACAATGATCTTCACAAACCTATTGGTCATCCAGAACATGACAGGCTTTATAAAATCCGCCCTGTTATCAAGCATCTCAATGAGAAGTTTAACACAGTGCCAATGAATTAAAGACTTTCTGTGGATGAACAGATGTGTTCTACCAAAATAGGGCATTTTTTAAAACAGTATCTACCGAAGAAGCCCCATAAATGAGGCTACAAATTATATGTTTTCTGTGATTTGATGGGATATGCCCACAAGTTTGAGGTATACTATATTCTGGACAAGAGAATACCGAGAAACTCCCAGATGAACCAGATCTTGGTGCTATAGGAAATGCTGTAGTTTGTTTGCTTCGAAGAGTGCCAAGAAAGCAAAACCATATCATGTACTTAGATAATTTTTATACCTCTTTGCCATTGGTAGTTTTTTTAGCTACATCAGGAATTCACACAGTGGGAACTGTGCAAAAAAACAGGATACCAAATAATAAACTTCAAGAGAAGATAAATTTCATGAAAAAATCTGTGCCCAGAGGTAGTTTTTAGGAAAGAGTGTCTGTGCATGATGGTACAGATTTGAGCTGTGTGGCTTGGAATTAAGTACTGTTTTGTCGCTACTGCAATGGTTTTAGGGGTTATGGATAAGTTTTAAAAGCTGTTTAAAAGCTAACAGTGTGCACTTTAATTATGTTAAAATAGAATTTGAAAAACAAATGCCATTTAAAAAAAAATACTCTCAAAACGAAAACTGGGGTAGTGTGCGATTTTTTTGCTCTCGAGTGTAGATAGAGTATATTATATCATTAAAGTTGTATTGTAATAACTAAAAGCTTTTCTGTTACATAGCTAACAGTGAAAAGTGTACGAATGATACCGGCTTTCCCCTATATCACTGCACTGTGACATAATTTATTTCAAAGACATTTGTGACAATTTCTGGTAATACTTTTCACGAACCCAATGCCATCTGGGCACATCTCTTGCCCATATTACAATATGTCACTAAATCAAATCCAGTGATAGAAATTTCCATTTTTTGTCAGATGGTCCCACTTCTCAATATCAGCAAAAAAAATGTTTACTTTGTAACGTGCGATTTTAGTTATGAACGTTACATCGAATATCCATTGTATTTTGGAAGCAAAGGACCATGGGCGTAATCGTCCCCACCCATCAACAAAAATGAATTATAGCTCAACTGATAGACCTTGACAAGATGATAATTTTTTACTATGACGACGTTGCCCAAATGGATTGGGTTCTCATGATATCTTACATTTATAGAAATATATCTCGTTGGCGTATATCAACGAAACATTAAAAAATACCTATATTTATCTATTCATTACTGCACAGCGGCGGGCGACGCTTGCACACACACAATGATAAATAGTTATAAAAACAGCCCTTTCCCCCCGCTCCCCGACCCGTGCTCTTGCGCAGGCAGGTAGTCGCCCGAATCGTACTTAGTCACAGTCAGTTCGCTGCAGTGTACGTCCACGTGTTATTTCTTTCTGTGTTATCGGTGTTTACTTTACAACTAAGACCTCTGCTTGTTTCCTGGACTGAGTTATCGCTTTTCGATTGACCCTGGCACGATTAAGGACTTTGTGATAACTTATTGGATTGGATACTGTGTATTATGGAAACTGGACGGCGGTGTATAATGTGTCCGCGATCTGTTTTGCGGCAGAGGCGGCACGTTTTACAAGAGGAATTAATTGAAAATCAACCTGAATTAGTAAATCATATTTCACAAAACGCGCTGATACAGGCAAACACTTTTTATTAATTTAATTAAGTATATAGCTAATATGTGCTTACCTTTTTCTAACTAATATGTGTTTTACACTGCAATATATTTATAATAATGTAGACCCTCCAGTAGCACACCTACATTGTGTACATTTATTTATTGCCATTTTATACTTGACTATCTTTGAGCAATAACTTATAATAATAATAAATACTTACACCTATCTATCAAGCCCCAAACTAAACAGAACTTATGGTTTGAGTACTACACTATCTAAAGAAACATTATTACATACAGTGCAAACTCTTTATAACGTCATTTCTTATAACGATAAACTCCCTATAACGTAAAAGTGACTACAACTTGGTTGGTTTGCGTTAAAACCCACATATTGACACACTCTTTATAGCGATACAGCCATTCTCTATTAAGAAGAAATGTGTTCATATTTTTTAACAGTAAATAATTATTATCGGTATTATTGTGGATACCGAAACATTCCGAGAGCTCCGAAACATCTGAGTTTGGTCTAGCTTTTGTTATTTTTAATTGCCTTGAACACGTGCAGCAAGATACATTGTTCATTATACATTATACATTGTACATTATACAGGACGATGTGGTCGATCAGCGATAAAGTCCTTCAATAAAATAAAAAGAGTAAATTCAATGAACCTATCGAAGTATATTTCTATGAAAAGCTAGCCTTATTGATCCAATGCAACATTGAGGGAAAAAGAGCTGTTGATTGTATTATTCACGGCTTGACAGATAGGACTGTCAAATCAAGTGCTGTATTCCTGCGTTGTTTGCATCCAGAACAATTGTTACAATTCTTGATGAGTAATAAGGATTCGTTTCAACCCTCTACGCTAAATTCTTTTGATCGAGCACGTCACAGGGGTAAATTTGAACATGATACAAATTCAACCGGTAATGGGCCTAATAGTCGACGCAGTAACAAAACTAATTTTATGCAGACCAATAGTTTATTTTGTTTTAATTGTAAAGAAAAAGGGCATCCATCGATGAAATGTCCCAAAACCATTATAAAATGTGGAAAATGAAACAGAGTAGGGCATAAGATTGAAACTGCTATAGTAATAACAAAGACAATAGCACAATCCCTAAAACAATGGTCATATCCAGTTCAAAACAAAGCTCCAAATTTTATAAAAAAGTAACAGTAAATGGTAATATAACTGAGGGGTTCATAGACTTTGGAAGTGAAGTATCATTGGTTAAACAATCCTATGTTTCTTGTTTGGCTCTTTCCATACGTGGTAATGTCAAGGGGTTTGGGAACGAGGTGGTGCAAACTCTCGGTTCTGTTGTTGTAAACCTATCAGTGGATGGGGTTACAGCTAGAGTTCAATGCCAGGTGGTTGAGGATAAATACTTAGAACTCCCCATCTTGATAGGACA
>DWJZ01003310.1:0-17336 GCA_018249125.1 Asbolis capucinus
GAAGCTATACCCATACGCGTAGAAGTTTTTCCCGCGTAAATCCCGATCCCGCGGGATTTTCGAATATAAAAACTATCCTATATGTTAATCCAAGTTACCCTCTATGTGTGTGCCAAATTACATGAAAATCGGTTCGGAGTTTTTGCGTGAATAAGTAACAAACATACACACTTTCGTATTTACAATATAAATAGGATTCAATAAACTTCGATTAACAACCGAATAGATGTCGGGTCAAACACAAAAATGTGCCTCGACACTTACCGCTTTACTTGAAATATGCTGCGATATTTTGCGTAGTTCCTATTAAATACATACAATATAAAACCGAAAAAGCTATTTAATGACTCGTAGTTAGTAATAGAAATTTCCCGCCAAGGTTACGTTTGTTAAACTGGAAGCAATTACAATATTTAATATTCTAATGGTACAGAATTTTGGAACACGGTTCAGTAGTTTGAGTTTATCCGTTAGAAATATACACGTTATACACACACACGTATAATACACACGAATAATACACACGTTATAACTTGATTATTACATATGAGGTCGGTTGTATTAGATCAAGCAAGCGCTGGAGAAGCCGATGAAGGCGGCCAACTTGATGCAGACCGCCGAAGCCGTGTACCTGTTCTTGGTGGATCGCGTGCGCGCCAACATGCACATCGTGCTCTGCTTCAGCCCCATCGGGGACGAGTTCAGGTACATTAATACACCAGAACACCAATATGCCAATATACCAACATAACAATACAGCAATACTCTAAGACCCGCACACATGGGTAAGTGAAAGAATCTAAGAAATCAGTACATTGCTTAAGCAACCGGAATCAACCAATATGCCAACATACCAATACACCAACATACCAATACACCAATATAACAAATACAGAGGGTGGCCGGGTTAGACCGAGTCCAGATTACATTTTGTATTGTGCCCAGGAACCGTATTCGCCAGTACCCGGCACTGATCAACGCGACAACGACCAACTGGTTCGTGGAGTGGCCGCGCGACGCGCTGCTCGAGGTTGCGTACAAGTTCCTGGATGGCGTGGAGCTGCTTGCCTCCATCACGGGGCCCAGGGTGAGTGCGTGACCGTCAACCGATTCATAGCCCGAAACTATGATATTATAACTATAGATATGTCATGAACGTCTTAAAAATGCTCCCGCAAAACTGTGGTAATTGATACCAAAAAAGTAGGAATGACCGCATGTGAATACAAAAATATTCATGAAATATTTATCATCAATATCAAAATCTTTATACACAAGCGTCTGCCCGCGGCTTCGCCCGCGTTGTCCTACTTCATACTCCTACCAGAGATATAAATATGTAAGTTTGTGAAGGTGTTTTAATATTTGTATTTTCGTTGGACGAACTGAGATGCAACTTGGCACAAAGATAGGCCATGTTCAGAAAATTAAAAAAGCATAGGCTTAATCCTGGCTGTATGTTCCCCTGGGATGATTTGGACATATATGGGTTTGGATGTTTGGGTTTCCTCTACTAACGCTAACCAATAAATAGATTAAGATGAAACACACGGAAATACGTCTTGATCGCTGCAGTCAATCGAACAATTTCGTCCTAATTATGAAACTTGTTTACAGATTAAATAATGGCATTATCACACTGTGTGTAGTTAATTGTTACTAGTCCATTAACGTAAGTTTATGACATAATAAATTCAATACTAATATTTCAAATGCACGCTGCCTTTAATTACGAATGCAGTATGTAAATTAACAGTTTGTATTTTGATAGTGACGTTTAAACTAAAGATGTTTTCTTTAATACCTACCTATGTATATCATCGCGAATACTAAATTTTGTAAATGAAAACTGTACTCACGTACTATATATGTATAGTTATTTACTTTTAGTTACCGATATTTCGATCCGGTAGGTAAGATAGCAGTGACTCTAGTAGAGAAAATCTTGACAGTTGACACTTGACAGATAATAAAATAAATATTACATATCTATGGACAACTCACACACGGCCATCTAATCTCAAACTAACCGTTTTCGCTTGTATTACGGTGATTAACCAACTGATAGACATACACATATATTTTTAAATACATACTTATATATTCTTATTACATCCAAACAGAAAAACATTCTTACTCAACATAAAAAATTGTTGTAAGTAGGAATCGAACCCACAACCTCCGGCCTTGCAGTTAGGTACACTAACCACTAGACCAACTGATCATTGTCTTATCGTGGTCACGGATAAATCCACGTGTAATTCCTATTATTGTTTTTAAAATGATGTATGTTTCTCAGTCTTTATCATGTCCATCTCCGTGCGTGTATATATCCAAACAGGTATTCTTACATAATCAGTAAATGAAAAAGTGAGGTTCAATATTAATTTTATTCATTTTCCATGAATAATAATCAAGCACAATACATAGTTTTTCTTTTCTGTTAATCGTCTTACTGGCTGTTATCATCACTGTCGGCAGCAGGTTCCTTTTGTGGAGAACAGTCGTTCAGCAGTACACATTGGTCAGTCTCTTCGTCCCTGACTGTCGGTGGGTCGCAGTAGCATGCTGAGTAGTCGCAGAGCATGTAGGTCTCCGGTACTGGGTTAGGATTCCGGCAGGTGGCTTCGGGTGTTTTGTAGCCGCAGCCCAGTGAGTATCCGTGCGTGCCCTCTGGGCAACCTCTCACACCTTAAAGCAAATCATTTTAAAATGAAATTAAACTATACGAAGAATTATTGTTATTAAGTGAAGATTAAGTTAAGAATGTGATATTTTATTGCACAAATTTGGTACAGACATCTCTACAATTTTCTAAATATTTAGCTGATATCATATTACGATATAATTATAATTTAAATTATTACAAGCTTTTATTTAACTTGCAGTGTATGTTTGTATATTAGTATGTTTGTATATTTGTACATATATTGGTGTTATGGGTAAAATCTTGCAAGTTTAATTAGACCCACTTCCTCTTACACTACGGAGCTGAAATTTTGCATAAAATTTTCATCCTAATGACGATGCATTTTTATGACAAGCATGACCTGATACTACGTTCAGGGTTGGCTTCAAATAAGAGAACTCCTGAACGGTTAACAATACAGTTATGAAATGTTGTAACATACAACATTGTATTATGAATCTACAATTAAAGGTTGTGATTATAAATATTTATAATAAACCTTGTTTTTAAATTGCCTATTATATGCTTTTCTAATGTCAATTCAAGTTCTATTACAAAAAGAAAGGATGTCCACTATAATTTGGAGAATTCATCAATGTTTATAATAATTGTTATTGTTAAATGAAGTGTTCAGTGAAGTGAAAAGTGTCGCGAGTGTGTAATGTAGTAGTGAGCGCGAGACCAACGTTCAAATAACTACTTTATCACTGCGAGCTGATAAGTTAGACAAACAAACATTACTGCACTGCGAGCTGATAAGTTCAACAAACAAGCTTCCCCGCTTCAGTAGCGTATCAGAAAATCGAAAGAAACTGATGGCTTCCATGCCATCCTGCGAGAAAACGGAGCATCGCTGATGGGCAGGACCAGTAGAAGTAACAACAGCGTCTTTAGAATAGTGGCAGATGCTTTGAGTGCACTTGTACTGAGACACTATGCACGGAGTGCCTCATAAGTGCTTGTTAGTGTTATGTTAGATTCTATTTATGTAATTTATTTTAAGTAAATTTTAACTTTTAATTTTAACTTTATTTAGTTATTTATTTAAAATGTATTTAGTGAATTATTTTGATTAATTGTATTTCAATTTAATTTATTGTATTTTAATTTAACCTTTATTTTATTTTAATTGATTATTTACATTTTATTTTTTATTAATTTAGCTTCTAAGTTGTTACTAACACATGGAACTTGTTATCCAAGATAAAGAATTTGAATTAAGTTAAAAGCTAGTAAATAGTAATAAGTTTACAACATTTTTAATTAATAGTGACGAATGGTGTCGCCTTTATAGTCTTATTGGCTTATCGTCAAATGGTCTCAGGTCACGGTCGTTGCTCAATCACTTGTTGACATGACCGTTTAGGAGTGCTGAACCCAGTAGAAGTGGTATTCCATTCTAGGGCCTGTTAAACATTCAGAGTTAGTACTTTCTTTATTTGCCGGCAATATTTCGGTGGAAGCGTTAATAGCTGGGCGGTGAAGTTATTCTTGTCTGTTTCCGTGCTTTGGAGGGCACATGTCGAAGGCATTAAAACTTTCGATACTTGGGTTGGCCATCCCGTCGCCACTAGCATTGGCACTCCGCCATTGGAGCAGGATGGCCATGTTTCGGTGGTGCATTTGTTGTTCTGACAGAAGTTTTGTTTACATATAAGCAATGTTGTTTTTTTGATAGTTATTTTTATAACATTATTGACATATACGAAATAGAAGACAAATATTACATTATTAACATGGACCGTGGAGGGCAGGGGAACCTGGACTCGGGATAAAACCCATCCTTTACGCATTTCCGGGATGTGGTTTATCTGTTTGCTAAGTTTCATCATAATCCGTTCATCGAGTCGCGTGTGAAGGAAATGCAAACATTTCACTAATACTCATATTGATAATATTAGTAAAGTTATAAGATATACATATAGAACTTTTGATATTTTATTTCATTTTGATAATTCTACTCACATTTTCCCAATATATTAATGCATCCTCGTGGGTACGGGTCCTCCTCGGCCGCCGACAGCGCGACTAGCATCAATGCACAGATTACAATTCCTCTCATTTTAGTACTATATATGTATTGTCTATGATTATGTTTTTAAATCACTTGTTTCTCGAGCGTACTCGACGTGGAGTGACACGAGGTTGGTTCCGGATTTATTTATATGCGCGCGCGCCGGCCGGTTTTTACAGATACTTATAAATCGATAATTAATTGCTATCTGTGCATGGAAAATATTTGGGAGAACCAGGTACTTTGGGTTTTTAGTAAGGAATCCAACCTAAGATCGTTGTAAGATACTCGTAATTAATCGTTAAGCTACATATGTCGGAGGTCCACGGGCGGTATAAAAACTTCTGACACTAAACCCTCCAAAAATCCGCATTGGAGGTCCGCATATGTCCCAGATAATATTGTTGCGCTTATGACGAAATAATTTCGATTTTATTCCAGGAAAATAAAATGCCTACACAGTTTCTCGTAACGATTTGTCTAAAGCGACTGAGCAGAATTGAAAAAATCTTTTACCATTAGAATCCTACATCTTCCCTCATGAACATATGCTGTAAAATATTTTGAAAAACGTTAACTAATCTGCATGAAAACTTCGATAATGTAACACAGGCGTTACAAAAAAAAAAATTCTTAAATGGCGTGCGGTAACAATAGAGCCAAATGATGTACTACAGTTTTATAGAGGACATCAATATCTACAAATGAGTCTTCGATACCATATGTCCAATTGTTACAGTTATATCACAATTATTATTTTTTCCACGTAAGTAACTTTTCCGAAACAAAGCGAGAGCAGTTACTTTTATACAAATAAAACCTGACAAACGGGATATCTCTCCTGTGCCCTTTGCACAAAAGTATAGTGGCTGAGCTTGGATTAACATTTCGTTTAGTGGTTTAATTAAAATCTGTTTTCAATGTCAGTGTGAGACAATCCCGTCAGAATCCTGTCAAACAAGCCCGGCTACGGATTTAACTACAGGTATCTACGTGAGCGAAGCAAGGGCAGTGTGAGTTTAGGGTTGCTGGGCTAGATTTGCCATGTGCTGTTGAGCCAGGCGGTTTGCCATGTGATGAGTAGGTCCAGCAGGAAGGAGGCCTCGAGCCTTAATGTCAGTCGAAGAGGGAAAAGGTTATGACAGGACCATGTCGAGGAGAGGTCCTGAAGACAAGAACCAAGATCTCCAAGAAAATTATATTTTTTTATATACAAAAGATATCTAGATATATAGAAAGCGTATCGTAAATCTAAAAGCGCTTATGTTTGCGTTAAAAATGCCTTAACTACGTGATATTAAACTAAGTGAGGACATGACACACATAACGTAGTGTCACGTCTCAACAGTCACTCATCTACAAACAAAAACAACGTATCTACAAGACAAACAAAAAATTAAGTTTTACACATAAATAATGTGATGCATGTATGTATAAAAGTTAGTTTTTGGATGTATGTATAAAAGTCAATTTTTGGATGTATGTATAAAAGTAAATTTTTCGATGTATGTATAAAAGTAAATTTTTCGATGTATGTATAAAAATAAATTTTTCGATGTATGTATAAAAATTAATTTTTCGATGTATGTATAAAAGTTAATTTTTCGTTTGTCTCCATAAAACTCAGAAACGTTATTCTCTGGTGTGTTGAGGACGATTCAGGGTAGGTTTAAAACAGAAGTAAAATATTGTTGGGTATATGAAAATTCTACATTTTTCAACATAGCACGCGATTGGCTGATCTCTTATTCTTTTAGATCACATCTCCAAGTTTACGATGCCGATAGTTTACAAATGTGTTCAATAAATTGAAAAAGTTTTAATGCCAATAAACAGTTTGGATGGTGATTAAAATCGAACAAACACACAAATAAATATTGATTTTTATATGGTACCAAATACTACAGTGAATATGTATGTACGTGTTAATTTCAAAATTTTAATTTTACATTTGACGAGCGTTTATTATGTTACATTACGGATACTTACTAATGAGAAAATTCCTCATCGCCACCGCAGTTCAGCCGGGACCATGGTTCATGCAACTGGATCGGCGCCAGATTTTTTTTTTTATTTTCTATAAATTAGTGTTTGACCACTATCCCACCTGATGGTACGTGGTTATGTGGTTTTAGTATATACATAGATCGATAGTACCCGTAATAATGTGCACAGTCGGCGATGAATCTAGTTAAAAAATATGATTTTGACGAGCGTTGTTATAAATGAATCCAAGGTTGTTACAAAGGGCTTCATTGAACAAAATAACGTTTTGACCTTTAAAAGCATATTTTTTTTACTTATACCCATGTTTACAAGGAAGAAATCATTGTTAAGTTTAATATGTTTGAAATCAATTGTGTGCTTGGTTTTTATTTAAACATTAATGTTATACACTATTGAAATATATAAGGAAAACTTACGTGAGGTCAAGTTGAGGTCACGATTAACCGGTGTTCTTGAATATTATATGAAATGCATATCATTATGAAGCATGATAGAATAAAGATTAAATTTTTTCGCTAATCTAGGGAAGACTCAATCAATACCCTTCTTTGATTATTTGTATTTTTTAATATTATGTCACCTTGTCTATACCTTATTCCGACTGTATAAATCTATAAGTGGTGAAATAAATAATTTCTTTCTTTCTTTCTAAAGTATTCTATTTTTAAAAGTTCACTCTGTGGTAAATGGTGAATTTTTTCGTCGAATAATTTTAAATGCGTTGTTATAAGTAAATAATAAAATCAAACATTTTTTTGTGTTGGTGTATTCTTATTGAATAAGCTATTTTGTGGTCTTTTCATCCAGAGGAAATTGCTACGCGTTCACGCACCGAACGTTTTCTTATAATATGCAAATGATACAAGTTGAATATGCAAAACGCCATATTCGCAAATTGTTTCATTCGCTAAAGGTACAATTTGCATACAGAAGCTTCTAATTTTACGTATTCAGAAATCGTCTTCTTCGTCGATGTCAATGACATTGATATATTTAATTCTAAAAATTTGACATTTTGTGCATGTGCAAAATTTCCGATATATAAAATATCAATTGTGCAAACTATCAATTTTACTAAATACGAGTTGTTCAAAATGTTTAATGTTCTAATATGCAAAATATCCAATGTCCATCGCGATGTCCAGGTCCGGCGAAAGGAGTCTCTGGTGGAGAGCCGCGAGGACGCACTCCGAGCTTCTGTCGCATCCATCATGTCGCTCATCCACTCGTCGGTGGGCCGCTATTGCCGCATCATGTGGCAGGAGACGCGAAGGACCAACTACGTCACGCCTACCAACTACCTCGAGCTCGTCTCCGGCTATAAGGAGTAAGTTTTATGACTAGCTTATTGGTATATGGTTAGTAAAAGCAACTAAGCTGGAGCTATACCCAGACCATATTTTTCTGTGATGAATTGGAAAGTTTGTCCTGTGAATAACAAAAATTATATCTGTTAGTGTGTATTAATAGTAATAATAAATAAATATTTTTGGGCAGCTCACCCACGGACGTCTGACTCCAAACTAAAAGTTATCTGACATCTGATAAACATTTTTTTATGTGCATATTTTATTTATAGATATTTTTACACCCATATACACACAGACCAAACATCCTGCTCATTACAGAAAAGTTTGACCTTCATGGGAATCGTACCCACGATCTTTAGGGTCAGGTTCACTTACCACTAGATCAACCATTCATGTTTATTAATGGTTAATAGTGCAAGTACCATATATCTATAGTGCAAGTTCAGCAATGTAACGCTTAGTTTGACTTCAGATGTGATGTAGGTACGTAATTATGATGACCGATGTATGTTTGTTCCCGTTGAATATTTGTCATTCGAGATGTATATTTATATTTCACACAAGGAATCCTTGTAAAATGATATAAGCGTGTAAGTATAGTATTATGCCCGCGGATTTGCACGTTGATAAAAAATAATCTGTTTTATTTCAGACATTATAGTCTCTGGGCCAAATTTCATTCTGGTCTGTTTAGTAGTTTTTGCGTGAAAGAGAAACAACCTTTATCCATCCATACTCACAAACTTTCGCAATTATTTTACTAGTGTTTGACCGCGGCTACACCCGCGTCGTATGTTGATAAAAAGTAGCATATGTTATTCAAGACAATTCATCCCTATGCCAAATTTCATTCAATTCAATCAAAAAAAAATTGCGTGAAGAACCAATAAATAACCATCCATACACCCTCACAAACTTTCGCATTTATGATATTAGTAGGATAGTGGAGTATTACATTATATTTTAGAAACAATGGTCGATAAATCGATTATTTGTATTTCTTCATAGGAATATTCTTTTGATGTCTAACATCTTAGCTGCCTTTTATAAAATCTGTTCAGGAAATAATATTAATTTTGCTCTTTACTAAGCTGAGCCTCAGATGTTACACATCTTATGCTACTATTGTAAAGCTCGTTCGTTATTATAGAATGTTAAAGGCCAAGAGGATCGAGATAGCATTGCAGGCGAACAAGCTTCGCAACGGACTGGGAAAGGTGGAGGAGACCACCAAGTTGGTAGGGCAGATGTCTGAAGAGCTAGCTGTGTCTCAGGTCAGTTGAAACATCACGGCCCACTATTGAGCACGTGTCTCTTCTCTGAATGAGAAAGTTAAGGCTATAGTATATACGCTGGCCAAGTGGGGATTGGCAGACTTCACACATCTTTGAATTTTGCAACCTCCCCGGCATGCAGTTTTCCTTACGATGTTTTCCTTCGCCGTTATAGCAAGTGACATTTAAATGCTTAAAACGCACATAACTCCGAAAAGTCAGAAGTGCGCGCCCTGCAATTTGGACCCCCCGAGTTGGCCGAGTAGGAGGCCGAATTCTTAACCACTAGGCTGTTACCGCTCTTGTTATTCTATTTCACGCTTATTCGACCAACGTCTCTAAAATTATTCTGCTTTTGAATATTTAATCTTTTTTTTCGGCAACACTAAATGCAAGATAATTGACTATTTACTGGGATCATGTAACCGGCAGCATAGGTGAACAAACGGGAATATTGTACCTACACTTTCAGCCAATCTATAGCAATCGACAGGTGTATACCTAGTAGACGACTCGCTCTACAGACGTGTACTTGTAGACGACGTACCAATCAATCCAGCTGTACGGGCGATGTTAATCCAACCAATAACAGTTGCACCCAGACTTGTGGCGACTATAATTACTATTATCTCTATCCAGGTCCAAGTGGCAGAGTACACGGAGCAGTGCATCGAGTACATGGGCGTGATCAACGTGCAGCAGAAGAACGCTGACGAGCAGCAGCGCAGCGTGGCAGCTCGCAGCAAGAAGACGCAAGAGGAAGAGGTGCAGTGCAAGAAGCTGGCCGACGCTGCCATGCGGGATCTCGCCAGTGCTATGCCCGCATTGGAGGAGGCTGTCAAGGTTATACAATACAAAATATTTTATTCCTTCTTTTCGTAGTCTCTTTTCTATTATTCTTCAGCCTTCAGTTGTAGGTGTGTCTGAGGTCCTTAATTGTTTTTCGGCTTTATAAATACTACTATTGAAACAGTCTATTGAAACTTAAGTTTTTTTTTTAATTTTGCTATAAATTTTTAAACCGATGTAGGGAGTTTGTATTGTAAAATTTTGATTTCGCTAAGTGAATTGACTTATTTGAATTAAATAGATTTCAGCTTTATTTTCTTTTCTTGTTGATCCAGATAGGTTTTAAAATATTCTGCTTCCCTCTTTTCTTCGTCTTTCCCAGTTTGCCGGTCTCTGTTAATTCCTTGAAGTTTAGTAAAGCGTTTGGAAATCCCCAATTGGGTGTTCCTAATGTTTATAGCGGTAGATGATAATGCTTTGATGGGTTTTAAAATAATCCTCTTTGCCAGGCTCTGGATGCACTTAACAAGAAGGACATCACCGAAGTGAAGTCGTACGCGAAGCCGCCGCAGAAGGTGGAGATGGTGATGGAAGCCGTGCTTATCCTCTTGCAGGTGATTATAGTACTCAGGTACTTGAATCGAAAATCGAATCGAAAATCGAATCGAAACCGAAGCGAAAATCGGATCAAAAATCGATTCAAATGGGATGTTCTTTATTATCGAAGATATAGGCGTAGGGTTTTGTATTCACCACTATATGTGGTGTTTAATGCGGGGGATAAAGATGATGGGTATACCACCCCGACGTAGACGTGAGGAAAAGTTAATAAATTATTGAGGTATCCATACTCAATTTATTTGTCCAATACCAGTGCAAACCCAAAAAATTCAAAACGGTACGAGTTGCAAGTCAAATACATCCAATTATAACAATATGTCCACATAATTTACAGCCAGGAACTGATTGCTTACTTAACCACTTCAGAAAGAGCCGACATGGGCGGAGGCGAAACGTCAGCTCGGCGACCAGTACTTCCTGGACCGGCTGCGGGAATTCGATAAGGATAACATATCAGACAAGACACTAAAGAAGATCGGCACCTATACCTGCAAGCCTGACTTCGAACCGGAGATCATCGGTACCGTCTCCACCGCCGCCAAGTCGCTCTGTCTCTGGGTGCGCGCCATCGAGAAGTATGGCAAGGTTTACAAGTGAGTATCGACGAGAAGTCCACCGATCCGCACTTGGTGCACAGCGTGGTGGAATATGGCCTGTAGCCCTTACATTGTGAATGTGGAAACCCAGTAGTGGGACAGTTATGGGTAGCTGTGATGATCGAGAGGAAATACTAAGTCATAAACTACTACCATTCTGTTAAGAGTTGTTGGAGAAGGATTATCGTATATTAGATTATACTATATATTATATTAAATATTAATAAGGAGTTGGTTCCCAAAATTGTGACAAATTTCATGAAAATCGGTTCGTCAGTTTTTGCGTGAAGGAGAAACAAACATACAAACTTTCACATTTATAATATTAGTAGGATTATTAGGCAATAACTAAAACTGGCCAAAGTTGCAAATTGGATATGAAGTTCAGATTTATGTTTTCTGTAAATATGTATATTATTTGTGCAGTCTAAAAATGAATGTTTGTAACATTCTGAAAAAATAATTGAAAAATTCTTGTTGCACGTGTCAATTTTTTTAGAAACGCATTTCGAATTCTAAAAATCCTACGACATATAATCAAAGGATTCTGCACTAGGAGCACTATAGAGTGCTACGTCAGACGCTTTCAATCATCCTCTTTCGCATTCCTTGTAATCAACGTCATCGTCATGACTAATGCACCCAAATCTCAAACTTTCTCTAAAGTTTCACTGTGATGTAGGATCGTAAAGCCGAAGAAGGAGCGTCTGGAGGAGGCGCTGGAGTCGCTCCGAATGAAGCAGCAGATCCTGGCTGAAGCGCGCGCTAAGTTGCGCGAGTTAAGTGAGATGATTGCACGGCTACAGAAGGAGTACGATGAGAAGGTCGCGCAGAAGGAGGAATTAGAGCGCAAGGCGCGTATGCTGCAGCTTAAGTTGGAACGAGCTGAAGCGCTTATTACTGGGCTCTCGGGTGAGAACTGTCTTCTCTATCTCCTCTTTCATTTTATTCTTAACTCTATCTCTCCTCTATGACCAATAGTGACAACTGTTCTCCACCTATCCCTTTGTTGCTAATGGTTGTTATTAAAAATAAGTCACACTCCAGGTGAAAAGGAGCGTTGGGAGTTAACGGTGGAGCGTCTGGATAAGGAGTTTGAAAACCTGCCCGGAGACTGCCTGATCGCGACCGGTTTCGTAGCCTATCTGGGACCTTTCGTCTCCGAATACCGGGAGGCCCTTATGGACGAGTGGTTCCGTGAGGTGAGGATGCAGTTGATTTTAAACACCAAGAATCTCAATTGTTTCATGTCAACAACATTTGATATATAACCTGCTGCTGCTACCTAAAATCGTACTCCTAAAGCCTGAATCCTGAGAGACAGGCACAGGGACCAAAGGTGGTTAAGCCTATGAGGTTTTTCAATGTGGATTGTATTAGAACTGATAGCGGTATTTAAATAAATAGTGAATAAAAAGATAAAAGAAAAGTGTTCATCATTTTATTCACATCGCTTGCGCCGAGCATTTACAAGTATAGTGTTATTGATAAATAAAGAAATATCTTTGGAAAACTCACGCACGGCCATCTGACCCCAAACTAAGCGTTAGCTTGTATTATGGTGATCAAGCAACTAATAAATATTTATATATATTTGTAATTATATACTTATACATATAGATATTTACACTCTGACACACAAATTTCTGCTCATCTCAAAAAAGTTTGACCTGGGTGGGAATCGGACCCACGACCTTCGATGTGGCAGGCAGGTTCACTAATCACTAGAACGACCGGCCTGTTAATTGATGAAGCAATACTTAGTGTCATTTACTAGCCGAGACAGCCCACGACTGGAATTTGACATTTAACCAGAAGTGCACGCGTTTCTTTATTGCGTGTTTATGTGTGTGCTATCTGTACAGTTCTTAACACTCCTGACCCTCGGTAGGTAACTGTTCTTCTTTCGCGTGCATATGTAATTGCGAGTTGGAAGGAAAGGGATGGAGGATTCAATACTGCCCGTATTCATTACAAAATTCTCATATAGTTCAATTAACTCACATCATGTGTATACTGTTAGGTGTATGAGGAGGCGGTTCCAGTGACAATGGACCTGACGATGAAGTACTTCCTGCTGGATGACGCCACGCTCCGCGACTGGAACTATATGGGCTTGCCCGGTTACTATCACATCTATGCGTTCATCACTGCAACCCACAATTGTCCCACTGCTGGACTCTGGTCTCTTCTCATATTGTGAGGGATATGGGCCATATCTTATAATTATGACGGGTATAGGTCCACCACATTATCCATGCGCGGACTTCACATACGTTGAAAAACTTTATGCTCTCCGGAGCGCAGGTTTCCTCACGATGTTTTTCGTCATTGAAACTAGTGGTAATTAACTTGTAACGGACATTACCTTGAAAATTAAGAGGTGCGTGCAGATTTTGACTCAAGACTACCAGTCCGAGAGAGGAATGTTCCAACGCAAAACGTTGATACGTCATCTAGTTGTAGTATTCGACTTCTTGAACTCCACTATTCCACTCGTTAATAAATAAATGTTTCCAGACGACAACTTCAGTGCGGAGAATGGTATAATAGTGGTGCGCGCCACGCGCTGGCCACTCGCCGTCGATCCGCAGGGCCAGGCGCTCATCTGGATCTCGCGCCTTGAAGAGAAGAATGATATACAGGTTATATGTTGGCATTATTTTCGTAAGATGTACCGAGATGTTTCTTTAGCCATTCCTTCTCTTCTTTATGGCGTGATGATTTCAAGTTTTGCTGCACTCTTTATTTTCCCACTTCAAGGCCAGGTCGTATCACTTCGTTCGTGGCTGGTAACGCATTCATAATAACCCTTTGTGTTGCTAATGTTCTTGGCTGTCGTGTTTATTTATCATCAGATGACCCGTCTGATTAACATATCAAGAAGTTATTTCACTAAGTGATTCGAGACGAATTGTCATCGATATTGCCCACGTGATTGGTCTTTTATTATTCTATACGTTGTTGTCCTTTAGTCAGTTTTCTTAACTTCGTGTACTTTGCTATCTAATTGCCACTCTCAGATTATTACATTGTTAATTAAATCACCTCTAATCTCATCACTTTCATTGTTAATTAATCACTACAGAATTTGTATACAGATTCAGATTTAATGATCTATTAATGACTGAGTTGAACAGTAAGACTATATCGCTAATTGCGTGTGAGTTAAGGATTTATTATTTCATGAATGTTTAAGATAAAGTGTAATATATTCAATCTGTGATTGTTGAATTTTGTTTGTGCCTTCCCTATCCTTCATCTTGTTTCTACATTGTCCATCAGATTGTGGACTTCGGTCAGCCTAACTACCTGAAAGTGATGGAGACATGTCTGACGAACGGTTCGCCAGTGATAGTCCAGAATGTAGGCGAGGTGCTGGACCCATCCATCGCGCCGATTCTTGACAAAGCAATCGTGCGCATCGGCAGCGCGCTCGTTATCAAGTTCAACGAGAAGATGGTGCCGTACAACACCGCGTTCAAGATGTACCTCACTACCAAACTGGGTTGGTTACGTTTTTTACAAGAAAAGTATAATCGAAAATCAGAAACAAAATTAGTGTACACATACTCACTTCATCAGTTGCAACGAGTATATTGCATTACTTCATCACGTCATAACGAACTTAATGCATCACTTGTTAGGTCTATTAGTTTCGTATGCGGTCTAGTAGGACTAGACTGTATAAAGGACTATATTGAACATATATGCGAATCGTGAGTAGTGCTGTCACGCAGGCTGCCATAGGTCGAGTGGTCGCGCTGGCAGTCATTGCCCCGTCGGTCATTCCTCCTCTCGCGGCCCGCAGCCCTCGCTTGTGCCGTCGATGAGCCGCACGACATAATCAGAACGAGTATATAGTATCGCTTAAATAGGTTGAAACAACCATATTGCACCACACTTCAGAATGACCAAGATGCGTTACTTCATTGAAACGATCATATTACGTCGTGGTCGTCATTCCTGTACAGGCAACCCGGTGTACAGTCCGGAGACGCTGACGAAGACGACGATGGTGAACTTCGCGGTGAAGGAGCAGGGGCTGACTGCTCAATTGCTCGGCATCGTGGTGCGTCGCGAGCGGCCGCAGCTCGAGATCATGAAGGACGCGCTCGTTATGACCATCGCTAATAGCAAAAAAGTTTTGGTAAGTGTCGTCATGGTCACGCCACGCTTTATAGCCTCTCTGCTCTACGCATAATGTGAAGTGATCGGTGAGAGTCTTTGTTGAAGGCACAGTCCTGTTCCTCTTTGTAATTTTTACTTATTCCGCTTTTCACGATACCTATTTCCGTCACTCTTCCTGGAGCTGTATGTTGATGGTGACTCTTAGGCTTATTGGAGACACTATTAATGTTTTGCTTGACGTCTGCCTGTTTGCCTGATTATATATTAAAAATGACTCCCTTACTACCCACGATTATCTTATTTAAGTGAGATTTTAAAAGAAATGTATTAACAAACTGCTTAAAAGATAAGGACGAATTATTACGAAAGATAAGGACGATTACGAAGAAGAGATTATAAATGTAACAATTCGTTTTTCATCATCCATTCTTTCTTTCTTCCCGTTCAGATGGACCTGGAAAACGACCTGCTCCGCATTATGTATGAGTCACAGGTGCCACTGCTGGAGAACGAGGAGCTGTTCGTGACGCTGCAGACCTCGCAGCGCACCTCGCTGGAAGTGAAGGAGGCTCTCATCACCTCGCAGGACACTGAGAAGGAGATTGACTCGGCGCGACAGGTGGGGATGCTTTTATCATCTAGTGACCTATAGTTGAAGCGTTCGTAGCCCAACGGCTTTTTTCGATTGTAGGTGATCAAGGAAGTTAAGTAACACCGGGCACGGTCAGCGGGAGGATGAGTGACCGCTAGTGAGAAAAAATTCATTAACACTTCCGTGCTTCAGAGGGTTTCTAATGCCGTCGGTCCTAATTGTTGAAAGCAATTAGTTAAGCTATAGCAGAGGCCTTCGGACGGCATAAAAAACCTTCCGACATTTGGGCCCCATTTGCATTGCATTGGAGCAGCGTGGTGGAGTGGCCTCTTCATTATGAGAGAGGCGCCCTATTTGACAGGTCGGTTGCTCTAGTGATTAGGTAATCTGACTACTACACCAAAGCTCGTGGGTTGGATTCCCACTTAGGTCAAACATTTCTGTGATGAGCAGGAATGTTTGATCTGCGTCGGTGTAAAAATATCGATATAAGTTTGTGTTTATAAATGTATGTTTTTCAGTTGTCTGATCACCATAGAACAAGCTAACGCTTAGTTTAGCGTCAGATAGCCGTGTTTGAGTTGTCCAAAGATATTTATTTATTTATTTTCTTTATTTATTCATACATATGTGTACTATATGGCGTAGGGCTATGTACCAACGGCGGTACGAGCTTCGGTATTGTTCTTCGCGCTGAACGACCTGTCCCGCATCGATCCCATGTACCAGTTCTCGCTGGACGCCTACATCGACCTCTTCACGTACTCCATCGACCGCAGCCCCAAGGGCGGCGAGCTCGAAGACCGGATCAATAACCTCAACGAGTTTCACACTTTTGCCGTTTACAAGTGAGGATTTAAATATCTTTGATCAAAGTAATAGTTACGGCCTTGAGGCCTAAAGCAGGGGTCAGCAACCTTATCTTATTCGCGGGTCTCAAGCCGTTACCTAAACAAATTTGTAGACTTTTAGACAGCACCCCGTCTGCGCCCCCAGATAAACAAATTCCTAATAACTCTTTAATTACCGTGCAGGGAATAACTAGCTTTGTCAGGTTTCTTTTGCGAAAAGTACTCAATTACGACGATTTTTCCCATCGCTTCCTTTTTGGACGCAACCAGCTCGTATATAGGTTTGGACGCAATGTTTATTTAGTATTGCCATCATACCTGTTAGTACATAAATGAATCAAGTTCAGGAATCGTTGTAAATGCACAAACATTCAAGATTTAATTGTAGCGTAATTCAGACGCCATAAAGTTTGACGCATGTCGATAAACCTGATCTCGTATATCTCCCAAATACAACGAAAG
>DWJZ01003311.1:0-17334 GCA_018249125.1 Asbolis capucinus
GATTTAAATTAATAAATAATTACAGAATCAATCCCTGTACTAGGATTATCTGTACACATGTGGCATTTTCCACACAAATACCATTCATTCTTCATCATCATCCCCATAACTGTCCCACTACTGGGCTCGGGTCTCCACTCATAATGTGATGGGCACAGTCCATAGCCCAAGCGGGCCATAAATTAGTGGACTTCACACAACTTTGAGAAACATATGATGAAGTCTCAGGAGTGCAGATTTCCTCACGCTGTCTTTCCTTACCGCAGCAAGTGACCATCAACTACTTATAAGTAACTTTGAAAATTAGAGGTGCGTGCTGCAGGATTTGAATCCAGGACCTCCCGTTCGGTAGACCAACGTTCGAACCACTAGGCTATTCATGTGACACATTCGTTGTACCTGCCCCAGTCAAGAATCGAACCTAGAACCCATTGCTTCCCAAGCTACATAAACTAGTGCACAGGCCGATCCAGCGTTTTCATCGTTGGTCAACCCGATTGTCGAAAAAATTTAAGACGCGCGAAGACCTCCGACAAGTCTCAACGACTGACATCTAACAGAACAATTCGGCTGTTCTTTCATTAGCTTAACGTGCACTTCGAAACACAAAAGCGCTTCTGAAATCTACAAAACAAATATCAAACCTTTTCATCTTTACATCCCTTCAAAATTTTAAACTCCTTCTTGGCAGCAGCAAATCTTCTATCTTTGAGATGATAGTAGGGAGATTCGGGTATCCAGAGGCAAATAACAAGAGTGATAATTGGCAGAGATAATACAATCCAGTTCATTATGGTATATGACACGAAAGGTCCGATACTGTACATCATGAGACTGCCGAAGTTGATCATAACTTGAACCAACATTCCTAGAGCTCCCCGTATTTCTTTGTCAGCGATTTCTGTTAAATAAATCATTGTTACCTGAAACAATTTCGAAGTTTGCAAAAGACCTGCACAAGTATATCAGAAATAATGTTACCCTTACAAAAATATTATTGTTATAAATACGTGCTAAATAAAATACAACATATATGTACGATTTGCAACTAAATTCTTGACCGCTGGACTACCTGGTGTACCCCGGACTAAATATTTTACCCTACTACTTGGATTGGTCCCGTGGACAATCCAAGGGTTAGTCCAGGAGGTGTAGGTAGACTAAGTAGTCCAGGTGGTAGACCAGATAGTATATGGGGATCTCCTGGACTACCTGGTTTAAGACCTGAAGTACTTAAAATCAGATGATTATTTTAGTTTGAATGAATTTAAAATTAACGTGAACTTACCACAGCTGTTATGCCATTTGATATGCCTATGAGGATTCTTGCGAGGTACATTAGTTCCGGTAATTTTGTCATCAAAATTATACTCTGTACACAGATACAAAGTTAAGTTAGTATACTCTCCTAGTAGATCATATTCTATTAATAGTATAAATACGAAAGTTTGTAAGAATGTAAATTTGTTACTCCTTCACGAAAAAACTACTGAACCGATGTGGATGAAATTTGGCACAGAGACAGATTTTAGTCTAGACACACATAGGGTAATTTTTATTAACGTATCTACCACGCGGGCGGAAACTGGACATAATAATAATAATATTATTCCACTATATTACTCTACTAATATCATAATGGCGATAGTTTGTGAGGATGTGACAGATGGATATGTATGTATCTCTTTCACACAAAAACTTATAAATACATCTGAATGATTTTTTTTCTTTTTATCAGCACACCAAGCGGGCGAAGTCGCGGAACTAGTGCATTATAAATGATAATTAAGTGACAAAGAAAAAAAATATCTATATGTCCGAATCGCTAGACAACGATTTTTGGTGAACATTCTTGGCGCAAGTGTGCGACTACTTTGTTTCAATACATCAAAAGTAATGCTCCACAAACGTACCGCACCTATAACACCTGGTGCAGTAGCAACGAAGACTGTGCGTCGACGGCCTATTCGCTCATTCAGCAAGTTTCCCACATAGCACCCGGGTAAGGCGCCCAGGGCCAGCAGCGATACCACCCAGGAGCTCTGAGCCTAAAAGTACCAAAAGAGTATAGAGGTACGACTCTACTAAAACAGTGTTGTGTATCATGTATTTTTAGTTATGAGTGCAATGTTTCGTAAAAGTACTGTAAAAGAAAGGGTGAAAGAAACTCCTCAGGACATCTTTTGAAATGATGCCTGCACAAACTTTTTTCTAACACTATCAACTAATTACAAACTTTTTAAAATCGAA
The DNA here is from genome assembly GCA_018249125.1 of Asbolis capucinus. Classification (NCBI taxonomy): domain Eukaryota; kingdom Metazoa; phylum Arthropoda; class Insecta; order Lepidoptera; family Hesperiidae; genus Asbolis; species Asbolis capucinus. The sequence goes on from DWJZ01003311.1 coordinate 2,251, forward strand.
ATTGAATGGAACCAGCTGCGGATGTTAATTATATCCAAGTATCCTTGTCGTTAATTGTTATGGGTTGTGACCCGCAATAAATAAATATATCATCAATTTGACCCAACTATCAAAAAGGTTGAGCAGCCTTTTAACAAGACTTTATTTAACTTACAGTGTATATGTTTTTAGACTAATATTGTCGCGGATACTAAACATTTTAATGCAAACGGGTACTCACGATCTGTTTATTATTTTACGAATGTTTCAACCCAGTTATATGGGTCAGAGTCACGACAAGACCCATGTAACTGTGTCGAAATATCGGTAAAATAATAAACAGATCGTAAGTACTCGTTTGCATTAAAATGCTTACAGTGTATGTTTATATATTAGTTTGTTCGGGTCAAATCTTGCTTTATTAAATCCACGTTCCTTTACACTATGGAGCTGAAATTTTGAATAGTTTCTAGCCTGATCACAATGCGTTTTTATGATAAGCATGACCTGATATTACGTTCAGGATTGGCTTCAGACGAGGGAACTCCTAATGGCTTATAATACTGTTATGAAATTTTATGCGTTTCTTTGCAATATTTTAATAAAGCTTATTTTAAAGTAGGTATTATCATAATTATTTTATTCAATCATAATGTTCAGCATGCACCGGTTTTTTTAAATACAGATTATTTATGTACACAGATGTGCAACATGTTTTATCTATGGTAATTTATTAACTACATACCTACTGACCTCCGGACAAACTATTATTAAATGGGTACGAAGATTGCTGTAAACCTGCTCTAGACAATCTGATAACCGTGTTATGATTTACCAATGACCCTGATATTGTTAGAAAATATATATTCTAGTATGTGCATAACACTCTATTTTCTCCTGATTTTAAACCGATCTCAAAAAAGGATTAGATGTTCGATTTTATATATAATTTTACTATAGTATGTAGGATTTCTCGAAGACGGCTTGGCCGATTTAGATGATTCAAACACTGTTATATCGGAGTTTAAACGACGTAATATGTGACAGTCATAATTACATATACAAATATACACTAAAAAGGGAAAAATAAAGGAAGGAAGTGATAGAAATATACACGCGGGGAGGACATAGAAAGAAGAGAAAAAGTACATCAGTGATGCAACTGGAATCAATAACAACAAATTCTGACCCCAGTTACATCAACAACATTCCATTTCAGGACAGTTGACAGAAGAATAAAAACGAGGATAAATGCGAAAGAAACTCTGTCTGTCTGTAACGATTTCACGCCTAAACTACTGAACTAATTTTTATGAAATTTTGTACATAGATAGAGTTGACCCTGAGGAAGACCATAGGCTTTTTATTGCTAAAAAATGGGGCAGAAGGGGTTAAAAGCGGGGATGAAAGTTTGCATGGAAATTCGTCATTATTAAAGATATAACAGCGAAACTTTGTATTTAGACACTTTATAAGAAACGAAAGGACATAGGCTACTTTTTATCGCGAAAAAAAGGGTAGAAGGAGTTGATAGAGGTGATGAATGTTTGTATGGAATTTCGACATTTTTAAAGATAGGAGTGCTAAACTTTGTAATTCGCAAGTTATTCACATATGACATAGGGCAGCATTTTGACCACCACCAACCATCACGACCAGGCGGACAAAGTCGCGGGCAAAAGCTAGAATTATTTAATAAAATAATTCATACTTGCATTTTCATTATTACAATACATTATTTATTGTGCACACAGGACGTTACAAATTAAACAAATGATAAAAATCAACACAACAGAAGTTTTATCGGTATATAGCGATCTGTTCCAGACCAAACTTTGGGTTGGAATTATCTAGCTACCTTAATGAAATATTTTAGAAGTATAAAATGTATACCTACTAAAAATACAATTGACAAATTGTTACAGATATTTAACGTTAATATTTGATCACACTCACATCGGTTATTTGAATGTTAGCGTCCCCATTCTTGAACTTTGGAATTGCCGGTGAAGGCCATGATATTGCAGCCCCGGTAAATGTAAAGGCAAAGGACACTATAAATAAAACATTTCAGTTTATTATCTTCACTTTAGTCCAGACTTTACATAAACCGCCAATAAAATGTCTTACCACAAATTCCCGCCAAATATTGCACTTTTCGACTTGTTTTATACATTTTAAATTTTCAACTTTTTATTAAAATGTTTATGACAAAGAACATGTATATCCAAGCACGTTATTAGTTATCTAGCCCAAAAAAGCCTTTTTACACATTTTTACAATGCTACGCAAACTATTGCAACTAAAAATAATGATTCATTCGAATTTGCGTCTCTTTCATTTATTCACAGTGATATTCAATTTTAAATTCGTTTACAATCAATAACGAATTATACAGTTAAACACGAAACGATAACATATTTTCTTTACAATGAATATTTATAACATGACTGTTTAAATAATGATAAAGATAAGGCACGTCAATGTTGCCATAAAGTAATAAAATAAAGAATTTCTTATTCAATGACAGAAGTAAAACACAAGACGATTTATTGTAATAATAAATTATAATAATTTTATTTATCACATTCAAAATCATTAGGCATGTTTTCAATTATTTTTCTCAATTGTGTTGCCACCACAGGGTTGTCTGTACATATATTAGAGACACTATATGGAGGTAAAATACTGACATTTCCACACATTATCTTCTGCCCAGATACAGTGACTGGTAGTAAATTCACCTTAAACCAAGATATTAACTTCTTTTTCGCTTTATCAATATCATGAGATGATTGTTTCGCTATTCTCTGCACTGGTGGCTCATAGTGAGATGTAGAATCTGTTTCAACCAAATGCAATATAGCATGCCCTGGTATAATATTTACTATGTATGAGTCTTCTTTTGGTATCAATAGGATGACACTGAAACAAAAAAATATTGTAAATCATTTTTGAACAAAGGAACAATTTAATACAAATATATTGTTTTTCAAGAATGGTGTGAAAAAATATGTGGTATCATCAGTTGATTGAAATGATACTGGGTGGCAGCTGAAGTCATTTTGATGCCATTAGCAAGCTTGGCCTACCGAGTATAATACATTGCTCTTTTATTGAGTAGACTTGTAAGACACGAGTCAATGACAAGGTCACAGTTTTTAGCTAAAACCACCACATCACATGTTCAAAACAATTATATCTTGGGCCAAAACAACTTTTTAATATCACAGCAAGATTTTTAAAATAACTTTTATGAAACAAGGTGCAAATATACAAAGTAGAAAAAGGAAGATCATTTATAATGATAGGCCGGTTGGTCTAGTGGTTAATGAACCTGACTACTACACCGGAGGTCGTGGGTTCGATTCTTACCCAAGTCAAACTTTTCTGCGATGAGCAGGAATGTTTGTTCTGTGTGTCTGGGTGTGTAATAGAAATATCTATTTAATTATTACAAGGTTACACTTAGTTTGGGAACCTTTCGGCCGTGTGTGAATTGTCCAAAGATATTTATTTATTTATAATGTGGCTGGGATAGAGTCAAAACAGATATCTAAATATAGTAGCTATGGTACTGATGGTATTATCACATCATAGTCAAGTGCTATTAAATTTTAAAAAAAGGAACTTAACTTCGTATGGCCCTGGAAAGTGCTTGATTCCTACCCAGGGCAGTTTTTTATGTGACAGATGAAAGTTTTATCAGGATATGGATATTCATAATATACATTTGTGTTGTCTATACCATTCAATTTAATTATTAACTACTGCTTTATGCTTCGGCCTGCATCATGTGTTAATAAAAGCCTGGTTGTTATTTCAGACTATTCTCTATAAATGTGGCAATTTTCGTTCCAGTCATAAACAGTTAGCATATGAAGCAAACGCACACATCCTTACGTATAAACGTGCACATCATCTCAGGGAAAGCTATAGTCGGGATAAAATCTATGTCATGTTCATTTCCTGGTTCTGCTCTATTTGTGCAAAATTTCACCTTAATACATTCAAAGGTTAGTATGTAAACGAAAGACAAACATCCAAACATCTTCACAAACTTTCACATTTATAATATTAAATAAGATATTATACACTACCTGTGATGAACTGGATCAATAGATTGCACAAACCCAACAAACTCAGTATCTTTTATTAGCTGTACTTTTACATGTTTATTTACAAGTCGAAGAAGTGCCTCCGCATCTGTCTTTAATAAGTTGTAGTTTTCATTTATATCAACCGAGTTTGTCTCATCCACACTCATTTTAAAATCAATTGGAAATACGGATATTAAAAAATAAATTGTTTTAAAATAAGAAAATATATGAGTTTAGATTGAGAGATTAAGTATTAAAAAGTTCATGATTCATTTTCCTTAATAATAATTCACTTGGTTGTTTAAATACAACACAAACAATAAACAACTAGTTATTTGTTAGGTATTAAAATAAAACTATAAAACTTGAAACCGGCCGGTCAGCCCGTTTCGAAGTTGTCACGTGTCACTGTCAATTGTCCTTAGAATAGAGCGACAGCAAACTGACATGTTTGTCGTTGTCGTAAGGTAAGGCCTATTAAACTAGGTACCTATTGTTAAATGCCCGTATACTTGGCGTATCAGCCCGATGGTTTTTTTATATCCTTGGGTGCAATCCTTCAAAATAATATTCTTAGTTCGATATTTTATACAAAAATGACAACTTTTAATACTGTTCAATCAGATTAGGTCACCTCCTTTTTGTATAATACACAACAAAGCGATAACAAATTAATTTAAGTGTATATAAAAATTCTGGCATTACATTAGCTTTTATAACGGCGACCATAGAACTGACTTCCTTTACTTCCTAACAGCTTTTACATTATACGTTCATTATAAAATAAGGGAGACCGGCAGCCCTATTAGCTAAAATTTGCAAACAGCGAAATAGGCAGCAAACGACCAAGAAATAATAGTACAGACCATCACTATGAGACATAAAGTCGTCACAAATAAAACCAGCGTCTATGACAATTAAATAAAACGATTTTGCTGATACTTAATATGAACTACACCACCCCAGTTATTAGTTAGTTATTTGATCTATGGCTGGCAGTCTGGCACTGACTGGCACAATGTTGCACTATTGAAAAAAAAGTGACTGTCAACTTGACAAAATAGCCGAAAAAAGGAAAACACCATAAAATAAACTGAGGGTTATGATGAGATCCGTTCTAAATCTAAATATCTGACAATTTATAGTAGGAAATAAATAGAAATTATGTTGAAGTGCTAAATTCATTTACTAAACAAATAAACTTATAGGAATGCTCGTAAATTTAAAGCAAAAATAAAAGTAACCTATAACCATATGTACGGTAAAATAGTCTTATTTAAACAAGTAGTTAGTAGATGTAATCGTCAGTATATCAAAAAAGGAGGTTCTAAAAAGCTGCTGGAATTTCTAGCCGACATGCCGAAAGATAATTCGCTGAGAATATCTGATGCGCAGCGACAGCGTCTTAACATTGCCAAAAAACATGAAAAGCTGGGTGCTAGCACTATTTACCTTCAAGTGGTGGGTTCAGGAGCACGAGGAGCTCCCAACACCTTATATCTGTTCACTGACCAAACACGGTAACAAATTTTATATCTGCTCTTAAGTTTCTGATGCAATATTTGGTATGTCAACTATAATACATTCTTGTAGTGGTTATTTTATCTTTTATTCATTACCCATAATTATTATCGTTAAAGATTGTGGTAGTTTTGTGAATCCATGCAATGGTCAAGCAGTTTGAAAATGCATAAGATGTTACAAGACTTAGTTTTTGTATGGTCAAAGAAAGGAATGTCTACCATGGGTTAATTTCCAGTTGGAGCAGTCCTTTGTTTCAGATACATGTTTGTTTCTGCCTCATGAGTTTTGTTGTGTATGTGTATGGGTTATTTGTGTATGTATTGTTCATGCCTACTGCCATATAGGTAATCTTAGTACACAGGTATTAGTGTGTAAGGATCATATCCTTAAAAAGTTATGAAATCTGAAAAATTCATGAATGTGATTGATATTGTGCTAAGAAATCATGAAACAATGAGAAGGAGGAAAACCAGAGGATAGGGAGAAACAAGAAGAAGAGAACTGGCTCATGATTATCATAAATTCATCATCCACCAGCCTTAAGATGTCCACTGTAAGATGTAGGCCTCTCTTAATTTTCGCCACTGACAAGATCTGAGCCTTTTGAATCCAGCAGATACCAGCTGTCTTCTTCAAGTCATCAGTCTATCCAGTTGGTACCTAAGATTAATTTGTCTTAATCCCACAGATATTTATTCAACTGTGGTGAGGGTACGCAAAGGCTAGCTCACGAACATAAAATAAAACTGGCAAAGTTAGAACATGTCTTCATTACCAGCAAGACTTGGTCTAGCATTGGTGGCCTTCCCGGTCTGTCGCTAACTCTCCAAGATGTTGGTATACCTAATCTCACTCTTCATGGACCTGAGGGATTGGTAAGAACATACAACAGTTTCATTAAAAGTTTTAATGAATATTAATATATTCCTTTGTGTTTTGTATGTACAGTTTCAACTCTTTTATAACTAAACTCAAGGGACTGAGCATTTTTTTTTAACTAAAGAGATTTTGTTTAATGAAGTGCATGAACAATATGTTAGTTTTAACGTAAACCAACCAAGTTGTGCACACAGAAGTGTCCATATAAAGTTTCTACTTTATATGGAGTTTATCATTATGAAGGATAGAGTTTAAAAGAGTTTACATTGTATTTCTATTATGCTAAAGCCTTAGTTTATTTTACAATTTCAATATACCAATAAAATATTTTATAGGTAAAAAGGTTACATTTAACTGTTTTACTTTTTCAACCTTGTATTATACATAATATATAATTTATTCATCATATAAATAAGTCCACATTATACATATGTATGAGTATGAGTAAAATTATTTACTCGATTTATGTGTATGCTTGTAAAAATTTTGTGTAATTTGTATTTCTAATAATAACCAATACAGTACCAAATATGGTATTGGTATGTTTTCTGTAAAATCAAAAACCACATCTTGACTGATGTTGTAAACTTATGCTGTTTGAAGATGATACTTTAAAAGTTGATTGATGCCTTTTCTATTATTTATTTTCTTACATCTCTCATATGTGTTACTGAAAAGTGGTTATGGAGCAAGTGCATTAATTACGTAGTTTGGTCATTTTTAAGAAAATTGTGACTTTGTGTTTAGATCTTTAGAAGACTAGAGAAACGGAATATATTTTAACTATTATTTAAAAATGGATAATTATAGTCTTTTACAGGATGAGTTATACAATGCTACCAGGCGATTTGTTATTATTAAAGATATGAACGTAAAAATGGCAAAGTGCAATCCGATTGAAGATTTCAATGACAATGTTATGAGTGTTAAATATGTATTGTTGTAAGTATTTTCTTTAGCTAGCCAATTTACCAAATTCTCCTGTTTTTTAAGAACAAACCAATTCGGTCACCAGATGGTATTCGATCACCACCACATAAGGTCATTAACAACACCAAACTGAAGTGTCAGTTACATGTTGACTGCTACGAAGGAACTAATAGATTTAAATTAATTTTATGACTATATTTTATTGCAGGGGACCTGATGATATTGTTCTAGAAAATGATCCGAAACCTGCAGCGAAACGTGCAAAACTGGATGACAGTAAAGTGGACAAGGCTTTTGAGGAATTCATACATGATGACACTGATTACTATAATAAGCAAAACAATAAAAATATTGAGACAGATAAAAATAAAAATAATGCTAGAATGAAATCCAAAAGCACTGAGAGAGGTATGGAAACAAAAATTATGTAACCTTCCCACTATAATATAGATCATACTCCACTCTACTCCAATGCGGATTGCTAGACAGTCTAGTGGTTACACCAAAAACTTACCAATTGTATTACTCCCAAAGGCCTGCGACTACGTGTCCTTCGAAGTACGGAAGCGCTCATGAACTTTTTTTCATTGACTGTCGCCCATTTCCTACCGACAGCGCTCGCTTGGAATCGAAACAATCCACCGAAAACGCACACTATATTATATTATTTATTTAACCTTTATTGAGCATAATATGGTAGAATAGCTTAATACTTTCTTTCTGATTCGTAACCATTAGACAAAACTTAAAATCGCGAATAATTTATTGTGGTTTCTTAAGTTTAATTTTACGCTAATTATGGATAATCAAATGATAGTTAAACATTTCATTTTGTTTTTCAACAGTTGCAACAGATCAATTCAAAATGAAGACTGAAAAAGTTTTACATGATCTACAGAAGAAAGTGCATTGTACAGTGGCATACATATGTACATTCCAGGTAATACTTTAATAATACATAACATGACAAATGATTGGAGGGGATATATTTAGCTGCCTCGGCTGGGATTTGAACTAGAGACTACAGCAGATATTACTAAGAATAAGAAGTTTTTTGATGGGTAAAACACATATACCAAGGATAAGGCTGAGGATGTGCGTTAAATTATCGTTCTAAATTATGAGTACATCATTTTTTTTATGTAATGTTTCATAGTGCGATCGTTCAATTTTAGCTTTTGAGTACGGAACCTAAAATCTAAACTTATACATATACTTTAGTCGAAGTAACGCAATGAGTCCATCGCTGTCTAAAATGAAAGGTATTTGGGAGTAAAACAGAAATGGATTTTGGAGTTTATTAACTTAAAAAACCCAATGCAATTTTATGTTCAATGCCAATTCTTGTTTGTACTGCTCAACCGATTGCACAAATAAAAAAGTTCGACTGGTATGTTGGGCTAGTGGTTAGTGAACCTGACTGCTAACTGGAATGTTTGTTCTATGTGTCTGGGTGTTATAATAATTATTTATTTAATTATTATAAGTTGTTTGATCACCATAGTACAAGCTAACGTTTAGTTTGAGGTCAGATAGCAGTGTGTAAGTTGTCGGACTATATTTATATGTCAATTTAAGAACACCCTCGGACGCAGACGGTTACTAATACCATATAATATTGACAGAAACGCTACGGCACCCTGGATCTCCAGAAGTGCGTGGAGAAGGGTGTGAAGCCGGGCCCACTGCTGGGCAAATTGAAGATGGGCGAGGACGTGGTATTGCCGGATGGGACGCTGGTTCTTTCTAAGGAAGTCAAAACTCCCGATGATCCCGGTCCGGTGCTTATTGGTATGTGTATAAACGCATACACACACTTACTCACACATTCATACACACGAACAGAGAGACACAATATATAGTTTCATTAGTGGCCCAACATCTTAGACATCATCGCCACTTTCCATTAGGCGGGGTTGCTGTCAAGAATTAACTTATTTTCATTAAAAAGGTAATAATTGAGAATCGTTGTATCATTTCAGTGTTAGAGGTACCAGAGCTGGTGTATCTGAAGGAGTCGGAGTTCGCAGCTCATTTTGATAATGGTGCCAACCCTCCGGAGAATGTCCCTTCACTTGTGGTACATTTGACCCCGCCGCATGTCTTTCATCATCCTACGTAAGTCAACTTAATTTGTATGTATTATTATCATCTATATGATTATTAATAAAATTGGCGTGTCTGTTTGAATTATGAAAACAGCCGCTTTTTACTAAATGCATACGTGTACGTGAACATGTATATGACAAAAGAAGAATGGGAAGTAGGAAATGAAAAACTGGGAGAAAAAGAGTTTTGGGTTATCTAAAACAATACTTAATTTGCTTCACCTACGTTGATGCTGTTTTCATTTTATTTTTGTCTGTCTGTAGAAGTCTGTATAAAATTAATTGTGTCCAGATATCGAGCCTTCATGTCGATGTTCGGTCCCCGCACGCGGCACCTGGTCCTCAACTCCCAGAACTCGTGCCTGGGCTCGGAGGCAGTCCACCGCACGCAGCACAAGCTGCACCTCCTCGATCCAGACATATTCCCCATGCTGAAGGACCTTAGTCTGCCCACTGTGTGGCATGCTCATCACCCTGTTGTGAATACCGAGAGCCCATCGAAGCTCAAGGGGTTTGAGGAGCTTAAGAAGAAGGTGAGTTCTTTGATCTGTTGTGAACTACATAGTACCTAAGTCTGGGTTCAATATTACACTAGTAAGTCTTACAGTATCAGCATGGCTGTTGGTTAGTCTTTTTTTATTATTTATTTATTATGGACATCCTCCACAGGTAATACATAATATATAAAAAGTCATGGTGCTTATCCTGAGTAAACTTATACATTTATACTATGTTTGAATTTGATCTTTATTTTGATGTTTTTGTATATATATTAGTGTTATATTGCACTGTAGTGAACGACAGTATTTTATAAGATTTCCCGTAAAACCTAAGATTTACTAACTCCTAGTGGTGAAAGACCGAAAAGTTTTTTGATCATTGTGATGAATTGTTCCAACTTTTACAACCATTGACAACCATTGACTTGGTAAATCTAAGGATTTATCTCAAAAGCATTGTAAATGTTGAAAGAGATATATTTGTAATAACATATAGTATATTGATATTGTGTTGGAAAAGTAATCTGGGTTTGTTTTGTTGCTTACTACTTCTATTTTTGTTCTTGCTTTATGGTGTGGGGCCTCGGTTGAATCATAGTTGGATCATAAAAGTTATGCTGATCATACGGTTGATTAACTTTTTCATACTACAGTGTAAACTCTTTATAAAGTTATACGTAGAAGTGAGCACAACTTAGTTGGTTTGCATTAAAACTTACATATTGATAATCCAATTTATATAACGAGTCCCTTGAGTTTCGTTATAAAGAGTTTACACAGTATTTTGTATTTCATTGCTTTGTTTTACTTATTTTTAATTTGTATTTTAAAAAATATATTAATGAAATTGCTTATCTATTCCCATTTTCCGCAGTAATGATTATTCATTCAAAATTCATACTTTAATTAACTAAAATAAAGTGGAAATTTAATAAAAATGCATTGTTCTATATAAATAAATTTAATTTATTAATTATATTGTATTTATATACAATTAAATATTGTACATTTTTTTTAATCAGTGCATGTTGCATAATGTGATTGTGTATCTATTCGACTGCAAATTTCATATTTAATTCATTCATCATATACCTCCATTCATCATATACCTAACATATTTGTACTTCTAACAAGGTGCATGGTATAAGCGGTGTGGGTATAGAAATAAAATGACTTTTTAGATTGCCCTCGCGCAGTTCCAGGACATTATAAATATGGAGGGGTCTTGCAAGGGTGACTGTTCCGCCGCTGAGGAGGACCCCAGTGGTAATAAAATGGAAATACTCGTCGGTCGCACTCTCTCTATATTTCATTTGAGGCCCAAGCGAGAGTTTGATAGGTGAGATGAATAATTTTTTATTTCTTTATGTTTAATTGTGCCCGCGACAGTTCGCAGATTTTACAATAAGTTATATTTTATACTTGCGGCCCGCCCCGGTTTCGCATGAGTAAAAAATATACAGCCTATGTCACTCAGTGACAAAAATGATTAAAATCCGACGCGCTATTTATAGGCACGCGGCGCGCCGCCGACCGGTCGGTAGCCTGGTAACCGCTATGCCCCTGCATTTTAAATCTGTAATATCTTCGAAAATATTCGTTTAAATTACATGCTATAAAAAGCCATATTAATCTATATTAAATCACCAATGTATTTAAGGTACTTAATTGAATAAGGATTAATAGGATAGACATATACCATCGCATAGTTTTCTGTAGACCTTTTGAAGATGTACAAAGTTAAGTACATTAATTTGATAAATCTCGTAGGGTTCAGCCTACATTTGCAATGTAAGCGGAAAAAAAAAATATTTACATCACATTAGAAACCTCAAAAATTACAGTATTTCCTTACTCTATATTGAATATTATTATACATATAAACCTTCCTCTTCAATCACTCTATTAAAAAAAACCGCATCAAAATCCGTTACGCAGTTTTAAAGATATAAGCAAATATAGGCACAGATAGAGAAAGCGACTTTGTTTTATACTCTGTAGTGATGTCGAAATTAAGAGCAGCCTAAGTTACTCGTTATTACATCAGCTATCTGCTAGTGAAAGTCCCGTCAAAATCGCTCCAGCTTTTCCAGAGACAAGCCAGATTCCTACCATTTAGCAGCTGACTTCTGTGGCCTCTTACGGCACCCTCGTCTGCCACCGAGAGATCGGGGTTGATATTCTAGCCCACTTCAGTTCGGCTCTCTTTCAAGTGTTCTTCATTTCCACCCATAACTATCTCACTGCTGGAGTTTAGTGTCCTCTTACAATGTGAGGGGTACTTGCCATAGTCCCCTACGCTAGCCAAGCGTGGATTGGTGGACTTCACATACCTTTGCAAAGTTTATGGGAAACTCTCAGGGAGTGCAGATTTCCTCACAATGTTTTTCTTCACCGAAGCAAATGATCATTTATTTCTGAACATGTACACAAATTTTGACAAATCGTGCACAAGATTGAATTACATGTGTTCCCTTCAAAAGATCTATGTTTAAACCGTTAGGTGATAGCCTCCTTCACTTGAAAGGTAGTAACTTGACTGTCATGACAACATTACTATCACATACCTTCCTACAGGTCCATGGAACCGAAGCTCCAGATTCAGGATTACATCCAAGAACCGATGGACGTAGACGGCTTCGCTACCAGCCTGGAGCAGTTCAGGAAGGTAGTGGAGGGTATGCGGTACGCGAAGAATGGCTCTCAGAAGGAGTATCCCAAGGTTGTCTTCCTCGGAACTGGGTCCTGTATACCGAGCAAGACTAGGAACACTAGCGCTATTGTATTACATGTGGAGTGAGTATTTTTAACGTTTTGATGTTTAAAAGTATTTGTTATAAGAATTTGTCATTTAAAATGAATTTTTGTTCGATGTGTGTGTACACGTGTTTGTGCGCGTTTGCGTGTGCGTGCACGTTTTCGTATGTGTGTGCGTGCGCGTGTGTTTTATTGATAAATTTAGTGCGCAACAAAGCTGCAATAATTGTTATTGACTGATGTGTAGTGCAACTTTATTTAAAGGCTTATTCTATAGTATAGATGACATATCTTAAAGGGGTAGTTATATCGCGGGAAGGTGGAAAAAGAAATACTTTGAGGCCCTAAGTATTTTTATCGAATTTTATAATTGTGACTGATGTCGTTAAACGACTAATATCAAGCATCGGGAAGGTAGAAACTGGGAAAACGTACAGTCAAAAATATTTGTTTAATTGCAAATTAAGAAACGAGGGGTTGTTGAGATCGACCTATGTGATAACTTTTATTATTTTTTTGTTTTTGTTATCCAGTGAGAACCGTTCGATGCTCTTAGACTGCGGCGAGGGTACCTTCGGTCAGCTTGTGCGCTTCTACGGTCCCAAACGGGTGAACGCGTTCCTTCGCACCTTGAAAGCTATATATATATCGCATCTGCATGCCGACCATCACATTGGTAAGTTTATGTTTTAACATAAATTTATGTTTAGTTATGTAATAATTCTTATTTTATGTCAATTACAATTTAGATAATTCTTAACCAGTGGGGCAACTATATTATATGAGGCCCGTGGCAAAATCCTTGGATGTGGCTACAAGAAAATGTTCATGTTGTAATTTAATTTTAATAAATCACATGTTATTATTGTTATTTTACCATTACTGTGTCCATTTTAGCTAAATATCTAATTTACAAAAGAATATATAAATAATTTGTAATTTATAATAAAATAATAGTTTATTGTTAATAAGATACTGTGTTTATAATTATAGTCTCTGGTTTTAACTTTTTTTGTTAAAAAGAGTACCAGGAGATTTTTCCTTTGGCCTTTTTTTCTTCTGGCCTACAGTAGGTTACTTAGGCTAAGCAATATTGTAATATATTTATAATTTATTCATCAAATATTACTATATATATATATATATATTCTAGCAAAGGCCATGACGTGTAGATAGGAATTGTCTACCGAGACTTTAGGTGATACCGCGGTATTGGTATTTTAAATCCGTTTAAGGTATCTTAATAAAAATTCATGAATAATGTGTATGTAATATTCTGATTTTCATTAAGTGCGCTCGATGTTTCTATGAGGAAATATTTTGTATCGACAATCACTTACACATTACGGTAATGTAATATTGTGGTTGAAGGTTTGATCGGAGTGCTGCAAGCGAGGCGGCAGGCGCTGGAGGAGGTGAAGCCAGAGGGTGTGGTGACGGCAGAGCCGGTGCATCTGATCGCGCCTGGACAGATAGTGAGCTGGCTGTGCACGTATGATGTGCAGTTTGAGAGGATCCGGGATGAGTTCGCGCTGCTGCCCGCGCAGAACTTGGTGAGTGGAGAATGAGTTTTAGAATAGTAATGTCTTCTCTTCTTCTTTCGCGTTGTCCATTAGTTATCTTTCCTAATCTTCTGTTAACAGTCCTGGAGTAGTATATTGTCCGTGCGTCGGTCTATTGGTGTTATTATTGGGTGTTGGTTATTATTGGAACCGGTACCAATAACGATACCGGTTCTATTCAAGCTTGATTCTAAATGTTTTGTAATTAGTGTTGGCTTTGTTTTCAAAAGATGTGCCGAGGAGTTTCTTTCGGCGTTTCTTCTAATCTTTTTTATGGTACCTTTGGGAAACGGTGGTAGATTCCAAAAAATTGACGTTCATAAATTTCTTTAAATGTCTTCAAGTTAATAGGCTTCTTCTAAGTTAGTGCGCTTTACCATGATAGACTTTATCGCCACTTACCATCAGGTGGGATTGTAGTCAAGCGCTAACTTATATATGGTAAAAAAAATATATCTAAGTTTATAACCTAAAATAATTATATCTGATGGTAAGTGGCGATGATGTATAAGATATTGGGTGCACTAACTTAGTAATTACCTATTCACTCTTCACTTGACGACTTATAATATATTATATGTATATTATGAGTAGGCAGGAGCATAGAAGCAGCCAAGATCTCACTTTGAGGCGTGAGGCTTCCTTTCTGGCAACTGAATTGGGTTAAGATAAAAGACCTCAAATCTTATGTTAAAAGTCTTTTTGTATTTACCTTATCTTGCCAAAAAAAAATCAATTATGAAAT
>DWJZ01003312.1:0-17333 GCA_018249125.1 Asbolis capucinus
TTTATCAGTTATCTGATCAACATAGCACAAGCTAACGCTTAGTTTGGGGTCAGATGGCCGTGTGTGAGTTGTCCAAAGATATTTATATTTATTAATAGGGCTCTTACTAACTTGCCTGCCAAGGAAGTAATAGAACCGTGTAGGCGGTAAAGAGAAAGAAACGAGGGAAGCGGTACTGTGAAATACCGTGATCAATAACGACAGCAACTGACCTCAGATACACCAACAACATACCACTTCATGACGAAGACAGGAGAAGATTTGGGACGAAGTCGGTGAGAAAAAGTGGCGACTTCTCTATCAACATGTACACTGACTCCCTTATAATTCATATTAACTCCCACGCAGTCTAGGACAGATTTCTTTGGCCGTCCTTTCCTTCCATGTTGGTATCACTCTTCCAGTTGAGAGAAAAAGATGAGTGTAGAGTACGAGAAAATACAGAGCAGTAATAGCGTAGCGGTTGGAATATTGGTAACTGAAAATGCTCCTGGGTTCAAATCCTACGGCGCACATCTAATTTTCAAAGTTATGTGCGTATAAGAGTATTATCACTAGCTACGGTGAAGGAAAACATCGTGAGAAAACCAGCACTCCCGAATTTTTTCAATAAAGTTGTCAATGGTGTGTGAAGTACAGCAATCCTCATGTAGCCAGCTTCGCGGACTGCGGTCTGTACTGTTCACATTGTGAGAGAAGACCCGTACCCATAGTAAGACAATTATAATTTACAATGAGAAAATGATTGAGCTTAGAAATTGCTTGTTTGGTTCAAGTAAGTTATTAACAACCAACTGACCCGGCAAAATATTTATTCTGTATAATATTGTATATGCATACCATAAACACTTAACACACACACACACATATTCTTGTATTCACTTTGCCGCGGGTGATATCATTCTACAAATACACATCACATGCTACACCCATCCTTATCGAACAATCCGGCGTACGGCAGGTCCATTCTTACGTCGTGAACGTCCTACCGGTCCGAACAAAGCGGTTTTTTTCGTCTTTCACTATGCTTACCGCAAGGGGTTGGAATAACTTGCCTGCGTATGTGTTTCCACCTAAGTACGATTGGGAGTCTTCAAGAGAAGAATGAATAGGGATTTACTAAGTTAGTGCGTCCGACATCTGAGACATCTTCACCAGCTTCCGTCAGTTGGAAGCGATGTCAAGCATTAACTTATTTTGTATGAAAAAAATATGTCATGACATGTTTTCCCTGGCCAGGAATCGAACTCTATACCTTTCTATGTACAGGACAATACCAAAGAAGTTTTAATATCGTTAATGATATCAATTCTCACAATATTTCAAGTATAAAATTTTATAAATAACGTGTTTAAAGTATATTAAAGGTGCTACGAATGGCAATTTACTTTACCAGTATGTTTCTGTAAAAACCTTACGACGTTTTTGGGGTTCCGTAGACCATGAAGGAAAACTCATTCAGTACTCTATTTTAAGTCTCTCAGAAGTGCATGTCTCCGCTTGATCTCATATTTTTCCGACTTCGGAGAAGGAAAATACGGCCAACCACAATATGTGGTTATTCCGTACACACTTAAAATGTTAATATAATTTAGTAATTAAATACTGTCGCACCTATATGTCCATATGAATAATAGTTTTACAAGCTTTTATTTAACTTGCAGTGTATGTTTGTATATTATTTTGTTACGGTCAAATCTTGCAAGCTTAATTGGACCCACTTCTTCGTAAACTGCGGAGCTGAAATTTTGCATAAGCTGTTCATCCTGATGACAATGTATTTTTATAATACGCATGACCTGAAACTAAGTTCAGGATCGATTCCAGAAAATCCTCAACGGTTAACAATACAGTTATGAAGATTTGTGTGTTTCTTTGTATTAAAGCTTGGATTTTTAAATATTTTAGTTAACCTTGTTTATTATTTAAATAACAAGCTACAAATGACATCGACATGTTAAAAAAACAGATTATTATTAACGTAATTGAACTTAGTTAAGGGATAACACGAAAACTACTCGTCAGATGTCGCTATGATGGCAGTACATGGCAAGCCTGGTGCTTTCGAATAAAATTTGAATAATCAACAAAAAAAGTTATGAGATTGAAAAATAAATCCAGTCGAATAAAAAATCTCCTTTTTCTGAAATTGGTTAAAAATTAAAAGGGCATATTTTTCAACCTTAGTATTTTTTTTATTAATTATGCAGTTTATTATAATTCTCATCTTATAAACTATTGCTAATTAAAGTGAAGTGAAATATATATTTACATACTAATTAAAATAAATGTAAAAAGGTAGGCCCTGTGGTGCGGTACCCAAGATGCTGGCAGGGTTTTATTTCAGTATAGCAATACTTATACGTTATGCTAGAAAGTTGCTAGTTCTGGGGTCGTTTATAGTTTCATAATTTTTTTTTGCAAATTTCTTCCAAGTAATAATGTGCAAGGAGACCCCACGGGCTAAGATTAAGTATTCAACGATTGTACGGAACCCTTCACAAGCAGATATTACTCACACTTAACCAATTTCATTTACTTTTGTTTCTTTGCAGTTTCAAGGGAATTTTAAATTAGTTGTCGCTGTGGAGTTCCGTATAATTTTAACATTTATATACAGTTTGCGGTTCCGATGTAATAGCATATGTGTCCCATTCATATATGGGTTCCATTATAGATAGCAGTGGAAAAGATTATCTTTGTTTACGTCTGTTTGTTGAACTACAAATACGTTATGACTTTTAAATTAATAATATACTTTATAAATGTTGAATCGAAAAAAGAAGCATCTGCTGGTGGTCACGTTTTTTCATTGATGTACATTATTTTAGAAGTATTTTATCAACTTACAGAATAAACGTGTCCATTCATCCTTGAGCCTTTCCGCCTTGTAAATTGTATTGCTATATTAATAAACATACATTTGAAAGGAGTATACATTTTTATCAAGTTTAACAAAAGAATTTTGAAAGATTGAATCATCGAAATTTAAATCAAATTAATACTAAAAATCTATGTTCGATATGAATGAATGAATGATAAAAGGTTACAGATGAATGCTTGTTCTGGGCCTGTTTTTATTTGTCTTTAGTTGTCCATGCTAGCGACGACGATAGGATACTAGAGCGAGGGTGTCAGCATAATTATAGGATGATATAATTATCTCCAATTATCTCTACGTTGTCTCCTATTTCTAGTTAAAGTAAGGTGTAGTGAAAGTATTTAAGCTGTCAGCCCTGGCCGGGATTCGAATCTAGGACTCTTCAATACATTACAAACTAAATTATCCAGTTTTACGTTAGACTTGCTCCAATGTAATTTTAATAAAAAATATGACTTGTTCCCATAACATATCAAATTTCGTTTCATTTAAAAAAAAAACATAAATTAATCTGCATTAAACTAATGTCCGCTCAATTATCTATATCTATTGATACATCAGTATTCATTGAAGCAGATTTAATGGAGTATATCGAACACAAAATTAGAACTACTCTTTCAATTTAATAGATTACTGATAGACAAGTCTGGCCTTTCAATACTATGATGGTGCTTTGAAAAGAACTAATTCGGTCTGCAAGTTGATCCCGGGGAGCCATTAGAATGATTGCAACCCCATCAAATACGTTGATTCAAACATTTCAGACGAAAAGGTCTGTTCCATACAGATCAGCAGTTTTAAATTTTAATACTTCAATTTGAGAAGCACTTGCACAAGGAAGATTTGTATTAAATGGTCTGAATACTACTAATGAAGATTGTACTGAATGAATTTGTATGGTATAAGGAAATTATATGTTTTTATCAATACTTGTGTATGAGGAATACTACATAAAAGTACTAATCATACAATATTGCAGCGTTCATCTCGATAGTTCGTTTCGATTGCAAGCGATCGAAAGTAAGCAACAGTGGGCGCGGTCGGTAGGAGGATAGGTGACCGGTTGTAGTAATAATTTCTTCCGTATCAATAATCGCTTTCGTGGTTCGGAGGGCACGTAAGACCATTGTTCCCAATTGTTATCATTAGAAAACCCCCCAATCTGCATTGGAGCAGCGTGGTGGAGTATCCTTTAGGCCCCATGTGTGGCTTCATTACTGGGCCATATATTGAAGCCAGCCACATAACATCCATGTTAACATATGAACTTCATAATATTTCATAGAAGAATATAATGTTTTAATTTATTCAGATTTACAGTTTTCTGCAATATACTAATACTGACGTTGTTTTTTCTTTACGAATAACTTTTTACAAATAAGGACATTCTTTTTTAAAAGCATTTATTTAACTTGCAGTGTATGTTTGCATACTAATATGTTAGTATATTTGTTTGTTAAGTATTCGGGTCGAGTCTTGCAAAGCTTAATTAGACCCACTTCCTCTTACACTACGGAGCTGGAATTTTGCATAAACCTTCCGATCTGATGACAATTTTATGACAAGAATGACCTGATACTACCTTCAGGATTGGCTCCATAGCTTGTGTTTTTAAATATTTTAATGAATTTTGTTTATAAATAGGTATCTTATTTCAGATTCTTTGAGATTCATTATTTGGCTGTTTATTAGAATTTTATATTTATTTAAATGTGTTTTCTGTTATATTATTCTTAAGTTTTGTTTCTTGAAAGAATATAAAAGTCAAGTTAAAAGAAGAGGAAAGAATTTTTAGATAGTTGTTGGTGACGGCATGAAATTAAACACAAACATTAGTTCTAGTTGTAATAGCCAAGAGATCAAGTATTTAACGTCATTAGCCATGACTGTCTGCCGGGCTCAGGTGTCCTCTCATGATGAGCGAATGTGAGGGGCACAAGCCATATTTTACTGGACAAGTGCGCTTTGGTGGCCTTCACACTCTGAGGAAATCTCTGTACGCAAACCTAAAGATTAATGTATTGAAACTCAATTATATTACGATTTTTCATCTGTTATTTAGAAGTGAAACCGATTTTCTTTTATAAAATTACTGTGAATTTAAATAACTTCACAATTTATTGACTCTATAAATATTAAAAATAAGTTTTTTAAATATTAAAAAGCATCGTCGCTGAACCGTAATTTATTACTTTCGAATGGGTGCTTAGAGCTAGTGAAAGTGAAGTGAAAATCACCCTAATTCCCTTCGTAATAAAGTACATGTTATGTAGCCTTTTTAGGGTTGGCACAAATATATTTTCTCGGTATCAATGTAACTTTCGGAGCTTGGTATGTGAATTAGGTTTCGCTTTTTTCATGTAAATGTAACAACTAAATTGAATTTTTAGAAAATGTTTAGAGATTACTTTGTGAATATATTTGCTATTTTTAATTAACGTCTCCAAATATGTGTCTTTTGTGAAGGTCGCTGGTGAGATCTTTGGTCAAGTAAGATTCTATAATAGAAATTATAACATTGTTATTGTTAATAGATTGTAAGGACACATACTTCACAGAAATTTATTGACTTATTGTATTTTCAATGCAATAAATAAGATTATTAGCTTTCTGAACTTCTTCTCCATATAAACTTTATCTGTACTAAATTTCATACTCCGCCTGCGTAATTTTCGTAAAAAGGGAGTACAAAGATTTTGCATCACGTATTAATCCTACAAATTTGACAGACCGCTTGGTACTACACCAAGCGAACCTGACTTGAAGCGAACCAGGTTAGTGAACCTGACTACTATCGGAGGTCGTGGGTTCGATTCCCACCCAGATCATACTTTTTTGTGATGAACAGGAACGTTTGTTTGTGTGTCTGGGTGTGTAATGGAAATATCTATTTAAGTATGTATTTAAAAAGTATATATGTATGTTTATCAGTTGTCTGATCACCACAGTACAAGCTAGCGCTTAGTTTGTGAGGATGGGTGGATATTTGTTACTCCTTCACGCAAAAAGTACTTAACAGATCTAAATGAAATGTGACAGAAAGATCGTAGTAGTGTGGAATAACATATAGGCTACTTTTAATCAATGTGTCTACCACGCGGACGAAGCTGCGTGCTTAAATTAGTATAAAGATGAAAACAAAGATATTTAACAACAAGTGAATAGTGACAACCCTAGCGTGGAACCGATTGTTCAAATTCAGGGACCGTGGTGATAATAATTCAGTTTTACGAGCGCCCCGCGCCGGCGACTCGTCTGCGACTCCGCCTTCGAAATTGTTCTAATGACGTATTATCAGCTCTCTCGTCCGACTGCACATATTCGGGGACATCTTGATCGTGTTAGAATGAGACGTAATTATGATTTGTCGTTGTTTTACTCATAATGCTAAAATTTGCTTGTTTTTACAATTTTTGTGTATTAGTTCGTCCAGAGTATTACAAGCTTAACTTTCTCTTGCCTTGGCTTCAACACATCAAGGGCCCAGTGCTGAGCACGGGTCTCCCCAGTCCTGAGAAGGCCTAGAAAGTACTCCACCACGCTGCTCCAATGCAGTTTGGACTAGCCCTTCCAGGTTAGTGGCTATCCCAAATGTCGGAAATTTTTATGCCACTATAACAACATACAAAACATAAGTTAAGTGTGTTAATTTATACTTTTTATGTATGAATGTACAAATAATTATAATTTGGCATTTTTTTTTGACACACAAAACTTACCGCTTTCGGCAACGGCCATTGAGAGGATAAACCATAAATGTCACAATTAGTACAGTTTGGCGGAAGCGATTTTAGGACTCTCATAGCTTATCTATAGTAATAATATCAATGATATATATCTACATATAGTTGCAAAAAAAGTCTCATTGAAATTGAGCGTCAGGAGCAATCCCAAGACGCGCAAATTAGACTTGCACGTTCCATTTGAAAATGTTAAAAACATCGTAACATAAAGTTTTTCAATTTTCACCTGCAGTTAAAGTCGAGCATAAAGCGGGGAAGCGAAGGTAAATATTTTGAGAAGGTTGACGACGCCTGCGGGTGCAAATGTAGCAACTTGATAAGGGTGCTCCGTATAAAATGCATGTAAACACCTCTTTTCGAGCTCGCCAAATGTTGTCGGCTTCTGTCGCCTCACAGACAGCTACCTACAGAGATAATATGTGACGTTGAGTGCTCGTAAGATATTATTTAAAACTAGAATGATAAATTTAAGTAAAAATAAATATATTTATAACTATATTAGTATATATTGGTCTCTCGAACGAGAGGTCCTCGGTTGTTTCGGTGAAGGAAAACATCGCAAGGAAACCTACACGTCTAAAAGTTCCCGATAAAGTTCTCGAAGGTGTGTGAATAAGTATCATATTATATTACCTTTATTCGACCCCGGACGATTACAAATCCAAAAACACAAAAATCATTAAAATTGGTTGAGCCGTTCTTGAGTTATAAGTGGCGTAAGTAACACGACTTTCTTTTATAAACGAATACATATATATTTAGATAAGGTACATTTTTCTCATTGTGCTTACTTTACTCGCCACTCGTAATCGACACAATGCAAGCTGTGAGAGCTTCAAACTAAACCTACTTTTATTTACTACCTTTTATTATTTAACACAAAAGAATACGAGGATATCCCTATTTTTCCAACAATCCATCCTTCCTATTCAATTTATAATTAAACACTTTCGCTAACGTCTAAATAAATGTAATTAAAACTTTTAAATTTGGAACGCACCTAATTTCTTTTTTAATTTAAGTCCAACTTGGCTGTATTCGTCAGCGCAACGGGGGTTTGACACACCCCTTTGTAAGATTTTCTGTCATTCAAAATCGGGCCTTTATCCTAAGGGAGGTTTAAGAATAATATTGTCTTCTATAGGTAGGTAATTACCGATGTATAGGTTCCATATCTAAATACCGGTAAGTATTAATAGGCAGGTGTCTTTCGCTACTAATTATAAAATATTTTTCCATAATCTCTTGCTATTTTTTGGCAATATTAATAATTATTCTCCAGTTGAAGTCTGTATTGCCATTCTTATTCTGATCTAGAGTAAATGTTACTTATAATTTAATAATAATAGTAATAAATTATTTATTCCCACACACAAAAGTAAACAAAGAAACATACACTTAAAAATGA
This sequence comes from Asbolis capucinus, assembly GCA_018249125.1. Lineage (NCBI taxonomy): Eukaryota > Metazoa > Arthropoda > Insecta > Lepidoptera > Hesperiidae > Asbolis > Asbolis capucinus. The sequence continues at coordinate 8,033 of DWJZ01003312.1, forward strand.
AATGTGATACGAGTATTAAACAACAAAGCATTAAAAAAAATAAACACAAAATTAAGTGTAAGTGTGGGCAAAGGAAATGGGCTCAGCTTTTGCTAACTCGTGATCTAGATCTTGGCTACTACATTTTTGTATATTATTTTGTTAATAGTTGGTTGTTAGTTTGACAAATTTTGCGAGCTTAACACTTTGACAGTTCCTGTATAACATATGTTACAAATTGATCTTTGACCATACGTCCTTGCATCACATATGATGCAAGTAGGCCTACAGATGTTACTCCGTTTATTTGCGAGGACGTCTGAGTTGGGGAAATAAATATTACTAGGACGTCTAGTGTAGATATTAAGAAAAATAAAACACCAATGATCCAACACATTTTTTTTACTGAAAGAAAATAATGCAAAGACAAAAATTAAACAATAATTTAATGAAATTCGTTAAAGCATGGGATACAAAATGGCTTATTACATTGTTTACACTTTGTGTGTACCTGAGGTCATTTATTCTTCTTTTGTGGTGCTGCTAGCATCCTTCAATTACTTGTAGCAACTAAGACAGCGTTTTCTTGCAATTTTAGCACACAAAATATTCCATAATAAATCGTCATTTACATTGAATAAGGCTTTATGTCGTACTCCCTCACTATAACCTGTAAAACTTTCTGTGGGCAAAGTTATCAAATTGGTGTGCCAATCTCGAGATGGCGGGTGAATTGGAGCTGGTGAACCACTTGGTTGGGCAGGATTGTTACTTTCCCTTATAAATCTTCGTTTTCTAAAATTTCTTGATCTTCCACAGGTAACCATCAATGGAATCACTGACTACGGCATCTTCTAATTCCAACAAAACTTCCTCTTCCCCATCACTTTCTTCTAAAATACGCAGCAAATTGGCATCACTTAACAGTCGGGAACTCATTTTGTGCAACAATACATACACGATACTCGGTTAATCACGACTGATTTTTATATTATTATTTTGCTGCATCTACCGCAAGAAAACTAAAATATGTAATTCGTTATGTGAATACCCGCATTTTGTGCATAGACGTCCCTGCATCATACGTGATACACTAAAATTAAGGACGAGACGTCCCTGTATCACATGTGATACATGCTAAAAATAACTAATATATTACAGTGACGGAGATTACTAGTATAAATTTATTAAATGGGAATAAAAAAACCGCGGGTCGTCACGTAAACATTGTTGGATTTGGCCTGGACAGTCAACGTGTTAATTAGACCCATTTCCTCTTAAACTACGGAGCTATTATGCATAGTTTCCGTCCTGATGACAACGAATGTTTATGATAAGCTAAGTTCAGGATTGTCTCCAGTCAATGGAAATGCTCAACAGTTAACCATACAGTTCTGAAATTGTATGTATTTCTTCGTATTAAGGCGTATTAGATATTAATTACAGTCACTTTCGGTAATGAAAAACTTCTGAAAGAAACCTGCTGACCAGAGAACTCTCATCAAGTTCTCAAAGATGTCTGTGGAGAGTATCAACTTGCACTTAGCCAGCATGGTAGACCTGTCCTGAACCTTTAAAATTGCAGCAGGAGCCTAGGAGAGGGAAAATTATGGGTTGCGAGAGAAGAAAAAAAAATGTTAGAATTTTTGCTGGAAGAGATTTCTGTTAACAATAAGTAGAATCTGTATACAAATTATACAATACCTTGTCAACAAATTTTTACGTGTACATGAACAAATAAATAAAAAAAATCCAATCAGTTCAATCTCATTGTATTCATTATAACTTCTAATAGTCCAATTACTAGGCTCCGATCTCCTCAAACAATGTGAGATGCCTAAACCATAGAGAGACCACGAGATGTGCGCAGGAATTGAACCTCTTTGATCTGATCTGGCTGTAACGATATAATGATATGTATAATGTACGTAGAAGGCAAAAACCATTTAATAGCTATTTTACACTGCCAGTAGCTTCACGAGTCATTCCGCTGACCAAGGTATCAAGTAATGGTGGTGGCAGATGTGTGAGAGACGTAAAAACTTTATGTACAAAAATAAAGTCTTAGGGGTTCATCAGGAGGCCGTAGATGGTATCCGGATCGCGAAACGATGGGACCTCAATTTTATTGCTTGTTACGCGTCATAAACACGCCCTGTTGACGATACTATCCGAATTTATTTTTTGATGGCGTGCATAAAGGTTGTTTAATAGCTCGTCCTTCTATGCCCTCGGATAATACAAATCCATTATGGGTATACATAAATACTATAAGTTCATTATGTATATTTTTTTCAGAAACTACAAATTAATTGTAAGTTTAGGTAGATTAATTTTTTTAGATACTTTTAATCCAATGTGGGTATCATATTTTTTTTCAGAAAATACAAATCTATTAGAGCTATGGGTATATTTATTTATTCGGAATATGCTAATCCATTTTAGATATGAGTATATTTGTTTTTATTTTCAGATACTACAAATCCATTGTGGGTAAAATTATAGGTATATATTTTTTAGGAAATACAAAACTTTCACATCAAACGCTAGTTCGAAATTGTATGAGAATGACATATGGGGGTAAAAATATGACGGCTGTTTTTCCGCAATAATTCCTTTACATTTTTGAACTGTGTTTGGCGTGAATGCTAACAGAAAAAAACATTTGTTTCAAGTCCCAGGGCAGCTTAATATTTTGTATGAAATAATTACTGAGGAATTTTAGACTTTTAATGATATTTGTGGTAATTGAGGCAGGTGCAATGAATAATGTAGCGCTCATAGCCTTACGGCTGGTGTCGCGCTAAAGTGATCAGGAAAGTTAAGCAACTGCCTGGTCAAAGTGTCTGGGTGTCAGCTGGTGCACCCTTCCGTGCAGCTTTGGAGAGCACGTAAAGACAACGAGGCCACTTGGCCTCAGTTGTCAGTTGTTAAGCCTTATCGGACGCCTTCGATTAGCATAAAAACTTATGATTATAGAACAACTTTAATAACATTTAAAGTTTTAACACCGACCAGCAGATATTTCTACATCGCCCCAGGGTTGCCTGGTGGATAATGCAATTAGGCGTTAAGTGTTGCACTTTGTTTTTTCTATTAAGTTATGTCATAAATATATCGAATCAAGATGTCCTTCATATTGTTGTGGGCTACTGCAACTGTTCAACCGTGAAACGCGAAGAACTGTGACGGTCTAACTCTGAAATAATATCCAAAAACACTTCGAATATGAAACATATTGAAATCTCATTCCTGGATCAATCCTCCATGCGCGGTCCACTTTGACATCTACTGTTCTCTACTCTGTCATCTACTCTGTCAGCTGTCACTAGTTTTACGTCCAAGCGACATTGACGTTTGCTAATGTCAAGTGCTACACGTCCCAAAGAATACAGCTCGGAGGTTCGTCACAGACTATAACTACATACATATGTATATTGGGCTTCTCTGGAAAAAGCAATAAAAAAAAAACACTTTCCTATCGCACTTGCTGTGTTAAATTTTGCACTTTATCACATTTTCCAGCGGAACTACGACCGCTTCAATAATCAGAATTTTATCACTATTTATTTAATATCTCCAGCTGCCAGCTGAATCATAGATCAGTCAAAATTTATTTCAATTTAATTGAATATCCCGAGAAGTAAAGTGACACTTACAGCTGATTGATTCCAATAGTCTAGGAATACTACTAAAATATAAATTCTTTTGGCAAATAAAAAAGGCACGTTTCCAATCAAGTTTGTAAACACTTGTAAGGGACTGGTCTCACAGCTTTCTAGTAACGAGTGAAAGATACAACTAGGTCAGGTTTAGTAATAACTCGAACATCGGACATATAGACCTAGTGGTCAGTGAGCCTAACTGATAGGCCTGAGGTCGTGGGTTCGAACCAGAAACAGGACTAACTTTTTTGTAATGAGCAGGAATATGAGATATTTATTTATTATTTAACTAGTGTAGTTAGCTTTTACTAAACTGATAAACATACATATACATATGTATATATTTCTGATTACATACTAATTAAAAGTACAGAACAACCATAACTGTTCGTCACAGAACAGTTTGCCTTAGATGGGAATCGAACCCACGATCTTGTATATTATACAAATATAAATGCGTTTGTAAGAATGGATGTTGTTACTCTGTCACGCAAAATCTATCAAATGAATGTGAATTAAACTTATCATACAGAAAAATTATAGTCTGAAATAACAAATAGACTATTTACGAACACATCAAACGTAGTCGCGGGCGGAATCTATTCTATAGAAAAACGCGCTTAGCTGTCGCTTACTTAATCCCATCGGACAAATCGATATAGGGTGGTCGAAATGCATAAAAACGTATTAGGTAGGTGCACGCACCATGCGCTATAAAATGTTTATGTTCCCTGTAAGCTTAGATAAAACACCCCAGAGGTTGTACCCGTTTTATCACCGGTCACTTTATGATTCTCAAATTTCTATAAACCCATTTATTATTATTTAAAGCTACATATTATATGTACTTACTACTTTTTGGGATGAATTTTGTAAATGCTGAGGGAATAAAATACAATGTTATATTACAAAAATTAGCAATTTAAACTTACTTAGTTCATCAAAGAAAGTAAATGGAGATTATTCGTATTTTAATTTTTCTGATCTTTTTTTTGAAATTAGTTGGATATTATTGGGGTAGGTCAAAATTGTCTAAAGTCTTAAAAAAGTCATATTTCCATACTGAAATCATATCAGTAGCTAAGGTAAAATTTGTTTTTCTTACACATTTTAGATGAGAAGTATACATACACGGCATACTTATAGCCTAGTTAGTGGCTTACGATGAAATTATGTGATCAAATAAATGGATGTATGAAAGTATGCGGATGTAGGCGGGAGAAGGATGGGTGACCGTTTGTGGCAAAAATTACAGGAGTGTTTCTGTGCTTAGGTCGCGGATGCTATTAGGTAGCAATCGTTCTGTCCCAGTAGCTCGGGAATAAAAAACAAGCCACGCCATCCCCTGCCTGTAAGAGGCGACTAAAAGGGGGCTTTCGGGGTTATAGACGGCTAGAGTAGTAGCTCTAACCGCCCAATAGCAGCCCCGGAAGGACGTCGGTATGTGTGGCCGCGTGCCGTCGTAACCCGAGTAGACCAGGTGCGGGGCTTTAAGTCCCTTTCGGGAGAGGCTCAAGCCTGGGCAACGCGCTAGGAGGACTTTATTATACTTCAGTTGGCTACTGCGTTGGAGCCGCGTGACGGAGTAAAGCTCCTTACAACCAATCAACCGTCAATACAACCATTATCCTTACTAATATTACGAAAACCAAAATCTATCTGAGTTACTTTCACATTTATAATATTAGTAGGAATATTATAAATGTTATTTTTACAAGCTTTTATTCAACTTGCAGTGTATGTTTGTATATTAGTGTGTTAGTATATTTGTATATTAGTTTGTTACGTATGTTCTGCATGAAGTTTTCATCCTGGTGACAATGCATTTTCATGACAAGCTGATACTACGTTCAGGATTGGCTCCAGACAAGGGAACTCTCAACGGTTAATAATACAGTAATGTAATTTTGTGTGTTTCTTTGTATTAAGGATCTATAAATGAAATGTTGTGTTTTAAAATATTTTTTATAAATCTTGTTTAGCTATTCCTGTGTCAGGTACATATGACGTAGCAAATTTATTAGTTTTATACTAATCTTACTTATTTAAGAGATTTAGTCATTACTGTATTTAAACATCAAATAAATCATTTTGCTTTGTTAAACAACAGATTCAGCTTAAATTATTTGCACAGACTTTATACTTTAAACAATACAGGGTTATATTTTATTGTACCAAGTACTCCGAAGTTCTAAAATAAATACTGATAAAGCTTTATTTTGTGAATTTAATCTTGTATTTATAAATGGGTACAAACTATTAATTGCTCACTCCACAGTACGAGTTTGTCCTCATGACTGAGGAGACCTACAGCATACTTCATTGTGGAGCGCACAAAGCCAATTGGTGGAGATGGCAGTGGCCAATCTAATTGTTGAATATGTTTATGGCACTTAAAGGCATCCAAGAAATTTAGTTTAGATAACAGTCAGGACTGACTTTACGTGCCCTCTGAAGCACGCTAGCGCTCTTAAATTTTTTGCCACTAGTGATTGTTTGTCGTTACCAAACAGGTACTAGCTGTGCCCTGCGGTTTCAAAGGAGAAAATTCTGCTTTTGGACATGTTATCGTAAGCGTAACTGCTGTTTTGTTTTAAAACTATGATATTTTTATCAAATGAGGTGATAATTTTGTTAAAAATATATATTAATGATTGGTTTTGTAAGGATTTATATCACGTCTATAAAACCGCCTTCGTACTATTTTAGAACTAATTTGGTTACTATAAAATTGGTTATAATGTATCATGTACAGACAGACATATGCTGTCGCCGACTTATTTTTAGAACTTTCGATCGCGAATAATTTCGTCATACATGATTTTTGTGTAACTTTAACCGTTTACACAGCGCACGCAACGAAGCTTTCCAAAAGCTTTTTTTACAATTCCTTTTAATACTCAACTCCTATTGGGAATCGCGTGATGTTATATAGGCTATTGCCTTCCTCGATAAATGTATCTGACGCAAAAATAAATTTTCTAGTTCAAGTTTTTTCAGTTCCTGAGATTAGCGTGTTCAAACGAAAAACCAACTTTTCAGCGTTATAATATTATCAGTAATTAGTATAGATATAACCATAAATCTTTGTATCTATGCACTTTATAAAAAGTATATTTGCTCTAGCGCAAGGCCCAACTCCAGGCCCGCGGGCCACGACGAGGCCCGCGACCGGATTTTAAATGGCCCGCGCAAGTATGTTTTTAGAACTATTTTATTACGTGAGTCCTAACAGTAATTAACTAGGGATTACTGGTGGCCCGCAATAAATTTATTATCCCTCAGTTTGGCCCGACTGTCAAAAAGGTTGAACATCCTTGCTCTAGTATTTATGAAATTTCCACTTTTGGAAGGATAGAGAAGGAATAAAGTATGCGTAACTTTACGTACGATTTTTTTTAAATGGTGCATGCGGGAATCGAACTCAGGACCTTGCTTCCAGGCTTCCGTTCAAACCGCCAGGCTATCACTACCATTTACATATTCGCTGTTAATTATAGGAATGGTACCTTGTTCCCTTTCACCGGGATTATCGTTATCTGTAAATTAGTGAACGGAGGATTTGGATGCAAATTTCAACTGTCTTCAGATAGCTAATCGGTATGAACAAACTATTTAAGGCCCTTTTCAAACAGAGCGGTTGTAAGCTGCTTTACTTGCTTGTATGTGATGTTGACTTAGAAGTTATGTTGGTTTCCTTACCTTGACTAACTTTGAAAGCATATAGTATGCCCAAGTAATAAGTTGAGATGTAATTTCTAATGAGGTTTCTTACTAATCTAATCTCAAGTATTGTGATATTAAGAAGTTTTGACTCAAGTTACCAGTTTGTATTATGTCGGTTTGTAACAAAATCGTGTTTATTAACGATAGGAATTGAACTTACTCTACTGATAAATAAATGTGAAAGTTTGTCAGGATGGATGCATCGATGTTTGTTAGTCCTTCACGCAAAAACTACTGAATCAATCTGGATGAAATCTGGCGGAGAAATAGATTATAGTCCAATATAACACAAAAGATACTTTTCATCAACGTACCTTCAACGCGAGCGTAGCCGCGGGCAGGCAGAACTAGACACAAAAAGAGTAAGTTAAAAATTGTTTAGTAATGAAAAACAGACGCCATATTTTTATGTGTCAAATGACATTCGCATATATTTTTGAACTAGTGTTTGACGTGAACGGTAACAGAAAAAGTATTTGCCCCGGCCCAGATAAGACACAAAAAGTATCTACTAAATATTTTTGATAAGTAATACTTTTTGAAAATGAGATCAAAACACGGTACAACTATTTTAATATCAAGTACTTTATATGAGACAATTTGTTTACCGATTTTTTGTGCAGAGTATAAAACAGATATTTTAAACAAATTTTGTAGTAATCCTTAAGAATTTCAAAGTACTATAGAGACAGAAAAGGCATTTATGCCCTGTGTAAAGTGTAGCAACTTTAGTTAATCCCTAATAAGGTAAGGTACGGTCTGTTTTCGGGAACCATTACTTTAGAAAGGTTGATATTTATTAACCATCAGACCGTAAGCTGGCTAAATACGAGTATTAAGGAGATGTAGTGCTTCTGATAATGCGCGGAGTTTCCGAAAAGGGTCATCGACAACTTCGGTGCTTAGTTTTATGTGATACTAGTTAGATTTTGTTGTGATTGTTTATCGATATCGATAAGTATCTACGTCTCTTAAGTGTATTTGTAATATCGACCATTGTTTTGCCATTTAATGTAAAACTTTACTGCAGTGTCTAAACATAACATATTCTTCCTTTGTGTGGCGTACCGCGAAGGATTAGAATAAATTGATAGCGTCTGTGTTTCCGATGATGTATAATGTAGGCGTCTTCAAGATAAGAGTGAACAGGCTTCTTTAAGATAAACGCTTTACCATCTAAGACGACATCGCCACTTACGATCATTGTATCTGTATCAGATTTACTGTAGTCAAGCATTAACTTAAAGTTAAAAGTAAAAAAGTTAAAAGTAAAGTTAAAGCTAAAAGTTAGCGACTTTCAGCAGCTTGCAGTCTCGCGCGGTGTTTCTTGTTCCTTTAACTGCTTTGTAAAATAACTTGTTGTATTCCATATTTCTCTTTTTTTAACAGTTTTTTCGCTTTTTGGTTTAAATTTGTTAAAGCTATTAGTGTATTTTTTTCATTACAGTGTAACAGACAGAAACAGTGTAAGTACCCGTAACATAGCATTATGACAATGATGAGCAGAATTAAAATTCATATAAAAATTTAGGTTCGTCACTTACTCAATGACGTTTTCAATGCAATCGAGTTACAAATTAAGTTGGTTGGTGTCTACAGGTAGATATATGTATAATTATTGTACCTAAGCATCTTTTAGATGCATATTTAAACTATCCCAACTTTGTTTTGTTTATGTGTTTAGGTAAATACATACTCAACTTATACTCCGTTCGGAAGAGCTGGGTAAGAACTATTTCGTAGCCCGACTTGTTCGATGGTAAACTATCGAAAATAAATAATAAATCTTTGGACAACTTATACACGGCTATCTGAACCCAAACTAAGCGCTAGCTTGTACTATGGTGATCAGATAACTGATAAACATACATATATACTTTTAAATGCATACTTAAATAGATATTTCTATTACACACCCAGACACACAGAAC
>DWJZ01003313.1:0-17333 GCA_018249125.1 Asbolis capucinus
TTACATAATGAAATCATTATGCTTTTAATTATTGGTTTTAAAGAATTCTAAAAGTTTGGAGTGTAAAACATTTTTTAGAACAAGTAATATAATTGGTCTCCTGCACCGCTTTCATCCGTTATTTGTATGATATAGTTATTTTGCATCGATATTTTATATAAAAAAAGTTATCAATGTTGCCCTTGTATTGATGCAGTTAATTTTGGCAACAGAGTTATTTTTGGTCTAATAAATGATTGAGTAGTGCTAAGTTAAGACATTGTTGTTTGCTTGTTTGTAAACCTCGGTTTACCTGCCAAAGCAACTACTATTTAGGAGAATATCTGTGCAATCGAAAACGTATACCCTAATTACACCGGCTATTTCATAGCCCCAACACTGGATTTTATTCCTGGTGCTGAAATTTGCACAGCGCGTTCGTAAACTTTTCAATTTTGTAAATGCATGCCTAAAATTTTGTACAAAATAAATGGAATTCATCCTAAACATCAGCAAACTCCCAACCCTATCACCTCGAGATAGGGTCGTGATTTGTATGCATTGCGTATTCGAGGGGAGTATAACAAGGGTTCGTTATCTTGCCTCCCCATAGATGATGTTTGCATTAAAATATTGTTGGCTCTGCCATTACAGAACGCATGTTGACGTTAATTCGCGTTGTAGTTCCAATTATAGATAAGTTATTGTGGCCTGCATTTATCTCGAGGAGGTTATGTTTTGTTGGTACTTTTAATATTAAATTTTATGTTTGTTTCGATTCTCGTCTTTTGTCAATCGGCTTTCTACTGCGCCCGAACTTGACATTTTAGGTTAGTAAGTAACCCGAGAATCAGCCGGGTACCCACTGGCCTAGGATTTTCTAGGCGGCCTAAACTTCCTATACTATAGTTTTTAGTTTTTTTTTCGTTGATTAGTTTTAATTATTGTACCAATTGTTTTGTAACCATACCCAAGTTTTTTCGTAGTAATTATTTATTATTATTTATTCGTTCTTTTCTTGGCCATGGATTAAAATTAAAATTAGTATTTCTTCAGTTCGACCGCTAAAGATATTTTGACACTGGTTTTTCTGTTTTAATTTCCCATTTACTTAATTGTTATCGAGTTTTAGTCTCGTTTGGATTTAGAAAAGTTTTTAAATCCAAATGTTTCTTGCTGTTAATTTGGCCACCATTTTTAGTATCGGTTATTCCTAAATGATATTGCGTAATTAAGAACGTAATTCTAAAGTAAAATAGTTCCACGGATTCCGTCTCAAGTTGAAAGCGGTCGCCGCGCCGTCGTCGTCGCGTCGTGTTATTACCGGTTGGCGCTAAATACCGGTTGGCGCTTAATACCGGTTCGCGAGACAACCGATAGCGTCATTCTATTTACGATACGCCTCACTACGCCGACCACGCAATGCGACGTGTAGAGCTATTCTAGGATAGGGACGCTTTATCTGGCCTAGATTTCCTGTCGTGAAAATAATAAAGCTACACAACAGACTAAAGAAAAATAAAGCAAAACGTGTGACATCCAGTAGAAAAAAAACAGGATTCGCTTTTACGCTCGATCATTCTAAGTGTTTCTAGGTTATTTTAGCAGCTTTTATTGGTAAATTGCCAAGTTTACGCGGAAAACTAGCTCTTGGTCGGAAAATCCTAGGGGCATTATTGGTGTCTTCGGCGTCGGATAAACCCTTTTCTTCAGCGCGCGTGATACTAGGCGCACAGCGGACGCTAGGAGTTGCTTTGGATTGCTAGCGCGCGCCGCTTCGTGGGTGTGAGCGAGAGGTACTTATGCGTGGAATGCTGTGGGCGGAGTGCGATGGCGCGGTGAAGGTCAACTGATACGATATATAGAGCAACTTAGTAATAGAGAAATTCTTGCACAACACTACTATTATTATTAGTATTGTAATCTTTTACTATGATATTGATAATAATCTTTATGACTAGGTTATTCACTTATATAAAGAATTTTATTGTTCCGATAGATTCATATAAAATTAATTTATGTCTTAATGTTTAAAAGTTTGCTGCCTTTCGATATTGAATTGAGTAAGAATACTTGTGTGAAATAGAAAGTAATCGCATTTTTGATGCTGTCTCCCTTCAACCTCTTACAAAATGTGTATTACTAAACTTTTATAAAGCAGGAATAGACGTGAAAGATCTGTCGTTGTACTACTCTATACTCTTCCAATAGACCGATGAGATAGCGCTACAGGTAAGAAGAGGATGCGCTTACTTTAGCACGTGCTTGTTCGTTTCGTAATCGTCTTATTGCCTCCTCGCGCCGCTGCCGCTCCGATATTACATCTCATTGTGGGAATTTGTTTCGTGAGAACCTATTTTTTGTTTTTTATTTTTACTTACTTAGTCTTTATGCAAATTTAGATAAAGTTAATGGATATTGGAAGCATTATAATGTATTTTCTTTACGAAGAAAACTTCGACCCTCCCCGCGAGTAAACCGGTAATCGGCAAAGGAAAATTCGGTATCCAGAAATAACTGAGTAATTTTTAATTCTAACTTCATTGAACAATATTAATATTATCGATTGAAAAAATTCTAATTTACAAAAGAACAAGGAAGGGTAGGTGTGGTTACCTACGTTACCTTCTACGTGCACTTATCTATTAAAAAGCCATACAGATTTTTTTATGAAGATACATATTTTTACCCTCTACTTCATTTAGAAAAAAATTAAATAAGAAAAATATGTCAGTTACGGATTCTCAAACGTACATGCTGCCCCGAGAGTTCAATTGTATCCGTATTTACCAGTTTTGCTCACTAACTGCTTTATTTAGCATTATGTGTAAGGCACAATAATATCAAATCATAGTCCATTACATAATTTAAGGGATTAATTTGACAGTGTTTTTAAACGGGAAAGAAAGAGTATTGTATTTCTTATCTTAAAACCGGTGAACTGCGTTTCAGGCCGTACGTAATTAGGGTTGTCAACTATTTATACCTACTGTTAGGAACAATACAACCTTTTACCAATACAAGCTTTTAAAATTAAGTTAATTTTCCTTCTCACACCTTAAAATACGTAAGTACTTTATTATTTTATAGGGTCCGCTCGCGGCTTCGCCCGCATGGTATGATGGTAAAAATTAACCAATGTGTTATTCTAGACAAATATATTTCCGTGCAAAATTTTATTCAGACCCCCTTCAGTAAGTTTTTCGTGAAGGAGTAACAAACATCCATCCATCATCACAAACTTTTGCATTTAAAATATTAAGTAGGATTAAAATCGCTGGCAACCCTACGTGTAATGTAGCTAGCTACCTGTTGAGCGTTTTATCTGAAAAAAATTTCCTTTTAAATTCACTACAGTATAAGGAAGGCGCTGTTTTCATGTTTTAGGATTTCTAGAACCAACCTGCACCTGAACGGTGTTCGATCTGGAATGTTTTCCATACAAACTTGACAACAATATTGAATTGGTTACGTTTGTTAGGATAGATATTTTTCACAGATATTCCTAAATAAAATTGTATTTTTAAGGGGGAATTAAGATAGGAAATCTATTTATTACTGTGACCAACAGAATTACAACTAAATTAAAATTAGTGAAGTTAAATTCATATTTAAATAATTAATTATTTACTTAATAAATGATTATCTCATCTTATGTAATTAGATGAATTCAAAATGCATTAATTTTAAATGTCGACAAAATCTCGCTATCATTACATATTATAAAATATCCCTATGCGTCTGTCTGCGTGTTTACGATAAATTCGAAATTTAAAAAGATAAAATATCTAGGAATCCTTTGTACAAGAAGTTTGTCTGTCCAGTCATTTTAAGACAAGATGCAAATAAATAATATAAATAAACCTAAATATTACCAACGTGTAGGTACTTCGGTTTAGCTAGTTGTAAGATACGACTGCGACAACCAACCATTAAATAATTGGTATGTTCTCTGACTATTTATGATAAAACAGTGATATAAAACTTATACTTAGGCATCGACTACGAAAAACAGTAAGGGCGTAATTCTTATGAGTTACTCTAAACCAGGGATGCTCAACCTTTTTGGCAGTCGGGCCAAACTGAGGGATGATGAATTTACGGCGGGCCACTAGTAATTCCTAGTTAATTACTTGCAGGACTTGCGTAATAAAAAAGTTTTAGAAACATACTTGCGCGGGTCAATTAATATACGTTGGCGGTCCACATGAAGGCCCGCGGGCCTGAGGTTGGGCAATCTTGCTCTGAATAATCACGTCCTTACAGTTCTCCTACGTCCATATGATAAATGCTATAAGACGTGCCTAATTAAGAGACATACATACATATATGCGTACATACATATCTATAATATTATATATATGTTTTAAAATCGATGCATCGTGCCTCTAAAATTACTCAGTTTTCTCCTTTGCAAAACTCGACTGTAGAAAATTTTTCGTTCAAAAAAAAACTCGATTCCTCGATTGAAAAATTAACAAATTGAGTAAAATAAACGCCCCGTAACATGTTAACATCTGCTCCAGCCAGGAATCGAACCTACGACACTTACTTCAGTGACATCGGCACTATCAAATTATTGGCATTATAAAGAATGTTATTAATTTTGTAAAGCTTTTTTGATAAAATTAACAATTTACCGTGTAAAGTAATTAAATATTTAAATAAAAATAACTTTTATGTAATTTAAATTACCATTAAACGTTTCTCGGTCGATGGTCGATGGTCGGTGGTCGGTGGTCGGTGGGTGGTCAGTACAACTTGATAACAGAATTCGTAATTGGAAGTTTATTCCGCGTTCCATCGCGAAATCCGAAATTAACATTCGATCTTAGGTATTTTGTTTGTTGCTATTTAAAACCTGCCTATAATTATTTTAAATTGAGCTTATCGCGGAATATGTGACTTTACTACTATACGGGTACTCACGATAAGTATTTTGTACACCGATGTTTCAGCCTGATCTATATGCAGGTGGTTCGAAATGTGGCGCACGTATCGTGGTATTGGTCCCACTAACATAATTGTGCGAATTTTGTAAGGATGAATGGACGTTTGTTACTTCTTCACGCAAAATCTATTGAACGGATCTTAATGAAATTTGGTACAGAGGTAGATTGCAGTGTGGACAAACATAAGCTACTTTTTAAAAACATACGGGGGCGAAGCCGCTCTGTATGTTTGCGTGAAGGAGTGACAAACAAACATCCTCACAAATTTTTGCATCTGTTAGCTTCCTTAGAGCCCCCCCGCGTGTTCGCCAGTGTTGTATTTAATTTAAAAGTAGTCTATGTGTCATTCCAAATGCTCTTGTTCGCCTTTATAATGTTGATAGGATTCTCTTCAAAGGATTTTTGCTGTGATTGGCAAATTTTAGTTAGTTGTTACTTCACTATTTTGATAAAAGCCAAAGACAGACTTTCTAATCTGAAGCATCGTTATTCATAGGTTGCATGAAATATTTCGGCAGATATAAGTCGAGTAATCATTTTTACATAGTATAGTTAATGCTTGACTAAAACCCCACCTGATGGTAAGTGGCGATGTAGTACTAGATGGTACAGCGTATTAACGTAGAAGAAGCCTATTCACTATTTGAACGTCGGTAAAGGCTCTGTGAAGTGGGAAGTACCGTTCATGAATATGGGGATTATTCCAGTACTAAAATAGCGCATCCAACCAGGAAAATAGCATATTTACTTTAATAACATGGACCTAACCTAACGCACAAAACAACAAAGATTTACTTAAATATGATTTTTGTATTTATCAGAACTGAAAGCTATGAATAGCCCGCCAGCTTGTTTCGATTGAAAAAGTTCGTGCTTCGGTGGGCACGTAGAGCGTTCGGTCCGGTTGTTATTGTTAGATATCAATCTTAAGCCGTGTTGGAGGCCTTCGGTCGACATAAACCTTCGCATTGAAGCAGCGTGGTAGAGTTCGATCTAGACCTCCTCAGTATGAGGAGCGACCGGTGCTGAGCACTGGGCCAATATGTCGAAGGCAGCTAACTTGATCAGCTCAGTCACGCAATCGCATGATTTTGGGGGTCGAAGAAACCCCCTTAAAACAAGCAAAGAAAACAAAAGGCACGGCCGTAACACCATTTACTCGAAGACATTCGGGCCATTTTCGACCCGTTGTAGTTTCGTTGCGGATTAACCATTAGGTTATTCATTATAAATTAAGATAGCTTAATTTATCACTAATCTAATATCATTATCTGCCTATAACTCGGCCACGATTTGAAAATATTATTTTCCATACAAACATAACACGTTCGTACATTAATTGGAGACTACGACAATAACCGCAGTCGCTTACTGGGAACCACTTTATATATCGTGAAAACACCCGTACCTACTTCATTTAAACATTGAATAATAATAGATAGGTGTAGTTACATTAATATTTCAAAATAAAATTCATATTTTTGACAAGAAATAAGAAAATAACGCCGGTATCCCACAGGATACTCCCAATCTCACAAGTTTAGAGGATGCTGTTCCCTGTGGTACCCAATATAAATAGATTTACTTTAAAAGATAGACAAATGTGACCCTGCGAGTATCCTATGTTCCAAAACTATATCGCTGGCTTTTACGAAGAAATCCCCAGTAGCTTAAATAGTAGTGAGGTTGACATAGAAGATACGCGAATTTGTCGCTTTATTGGCGGGTCGCTTGTTAGTGGTTATTTATTTACCGTACTGAGTAGGTACTTAATGAATAACATCTGTCAGGTACGTAATATAAACGTTCAAACTAATAATTAATTGTAAATAATTAAATGCAAAAATATATAGATGAATTGATTGGATTATTTAGGAAAGAAAATGAAACGCATAGGCATACACATAAAACAAATTAGTAATTATCCGGAAACTATGACACACCAGATAATAAACAACAAGTCATTCAGAACATAATCCGCACGCAGTTCACGTGACATTGTCGTTGCAGACGCGGCGCAGGCGGCCATGACGGTGGGCGTGGCCAATGTGCTCTGCGACGATCGCCCCGCCCCGCTGGCGTGGCCTACGCCCGCGCCCGCTCCCCCCGCGCCGCTGTGGCAGTACCCCGGTGAGTACACCTCCATTGAATCATGCTCGCCTGGTAACTACGCGCCAACTGCATTGCGAGAGCACCGTTTTAGCAATGCGGCGGATGGGTAGCTCCTGTGTGGTTATGACGCGTTGGTAGCGGCATTGCAGCTTGTTTCGCTCATATTTGGGTCCGCATTTAAAAAATTTTTGTTTCACCAAATTTTACAATTTTGCAATAATAAAAAAGGAAAACAAAATGATTAACAAAATTTATATGTATAATGAATAATTATTCATATTTATGTACCACTTAAATTTTGTAAGTGTTGTGTTTCATTTCTTTAGTTTGTCATGTCTGTTTGTGTATCAAAGTCCAATTAATTAATTTACAATACGTTAATTATAGGAGGACGTATACACGGTAGTCATTATTGAAATATTTATTTTTTGTTCATAAGTAGATAATAATTTATTTATTATTTACGAATTAGTAATATTCATAAGTACATTGTTTAATCAGACACAATATAATTAAGTTATTAAAATCATACTGTCCTTTGGCTAAGCAGTAAGTTTAAACAAATATAATGCAGATAATGATAAGAACAAAAGGATCTCGCCTTGAGCTGACTGAATAAATTTCTAAGGAGCTCTAATTCCCAATTCAGCGAATAAAACTCTGGCAATAAAAATCCTTAGAATTCAATAATCCCCAACACACGAATAGTGTGGCACAATTCAAATCGAATGATATAATCAAGTCGCACCGCGCGGCCTAATTCTTGTTCGTTTCGTTTCGTCGTTTTGTCGTTTCCGTTGGTCGTTTTTTCGCGGTCGTTTTCGTTTTCTCGGGTCGGACACTCGATCCCGTTTATTACGGCCACCGGTGCTCTTCGTTTTGTTTGTCTCGTTCGAGACTAGTTCAACTCGGTGATTCCGTTCTTTAACAGCTTCGCGTTATAAATCGAGAGTGTTAATTAGTACCTACAGTAATATTTAAGCATTTCGTTCGCCTTGTTCTAATGTTTGTTTATTTTAGAACTAATACGTAGTTTCCTTATAACATGTTACATTATCTGTATTCGACATTTCCAATTCAGGTTTCTAATGTCATTAAAATATTTCAATATTTTACACAATTTTTTAAGTTACATATTTGTCCCTAATAATTGTTTATTGATTTGAAAAGATGAGCCGAGGAGTACCTTCCGCTGTTTTCATTCCGGAATGAAACACTTAAATTTAATTATGGCAAACTCAAAATTCAACTCCAAACCTTCATAAGTGTAATTCAAGAACTTGTTTAATAAATGTTTAACTAAAACGAAGGAGATTTTTTGAAAAAATATCTGTTAAAAAACATTTTAGAAATTCAAATTACGGGAGAAGAATTTTTATCCTCTTAAAACTTAAGACAAATCGTCCCGATTACTTTAATCTACAACCAACATTCGTAACGTGGGTGGCAGCAGATGACGCAATTGGTATAGAATAAAGAAACGACGACCTAATGACGTCATCCAATTCACAATCGCTTTGAAGTAGCTGTACGTACTCGTAAATCACAGGCGAGCAAATAGGTCCATAGTCCGTACGTTTCACACTACGCTGCGTCCAAATTACGAGAGAAAGTATGATAGTCTTGTTGATTTATCTCCGTCTCAAGTTTCTATTGCTCGCTTTCGTTTACATTATGCAGCTTAGCTTATTCATTAACTAAATAGGACGGTGTGAAATATGTATATTCAAAATGGCTGAACTTACGGCTTCGATGCTTATTGAACTTGCTTGTTTCATGGAGGTACTTCAAGCTAGTTTATGTTAAATAAAGGTGTGAAGTTTTTTATTTTAATTTCTGATGAGTATTGTCGAAATTGACCAGTTATATTTAAATGTCTTCACTTTGGTCTCTCGATCGTCCGAATCTTCCGCACACTTCAAAGTTCCAAAGTTGAGAGAGATGAGATGTAAGAAGTAAACTATCACATTTTTCGGGAAAGGGCTTTTTGTGAAGAAAGGTGTATTCCTGAGAGTTCCCCATAAAACTCTCGAAGGTGTGTGTGTGTGTGAACTACTTTGGACAGCGTAATGCTTCTGAAATGTGAGTGAATCTGAAAGGAGATCAGAGTTTAGTATTGGGACAGGGTTGCAGCGTTAGTAATTATTATAAATATCCAATATTATATTTGATTTGTTCGTGAAATTGTGTTTAGTTCTGGCGAATTTGAAGGTGTCAAAGTCAAAATTCATTTATTCATGTTGATATTAATAAAACTTACGAACATCAACATTTTATTGAATCTACCATCGTTTCGGAGAGGTGCTCTATTGTATGGAAGAAACGGCGAAAGCAACTCCTCAGTACATGTTTTTGATTAGTGCATACTTTTTATAAATAATCATAAAAAGTACAACAAAATTACAAAGAATTTTTTTATGAACTACACGAAGCTGGATGCGGTAGATCAATTTATTCCCGGGCGTACTTATCGCAAATATAATCGTCTATCGTTGCCTTTATCTAAAGTTGTGCTTGTCTCAAAATAACTAGTAGGTAACATAATTTTTTAAGGTATTTCATTTTCGTACATCTCCACTAACACAGTAATTAAATATTTTTATATTCTACAATGTAACGATTTTTTCAATAACGTATGTAGATAACCACAACACGCTACATTTGTTTAATTTTCTCGAATCTAGACATACTGTTCTGTATACATTTATATATATACTTATATTATAATCTTGAAATAAAAATGTCAATATTTTCAAAATATTTTGGTAATGCATACAGTCTAAAATATTATTAAAATGTCGCTGTTATCGTTTATAACAATTATGTAATACCCGCATATATAATCGTTTTTGAACTTAAAAAACTACCCACAAGAATTAGTCATTAGTTTCCCTGGGTTTTTAGTGTAGGTTTTCCTTACAGTTTCATTTCAGCACAATCTGATTATCAAAATAAGATTGCTATTATTGCTAAAGGGATCTAAATGCTTACTGTGCTATGTACCACTTATGAACGTGAAATAGCTCGAATTAATCATCACTTTGGAAAGGTATAAAATACAAAGTTTATATTTGAATGGCTGTGTAACTGTCAATAAGCGTAATAGAACCTTATACCTAATTTAATCAAAATAAATTTCTGGATTTCCTGATGAAAACGGAGATGTAACAGCCGTTAGTACTTAAAAGTATTATCTATCAAAACGAACATACACTGTTACAGGAACTGTTAAGTACAGGTTTCTCTTCATCACTAAGGCAGCCACCACATCACACCATCATTAAAGAAATACATCGACTCCACCACTCTTCTCCGGTGCCGATGTTTGGAGGACCGATAAATACATATTTAAAATAATTCTCCAGTAGGTAGATACCTCTTAATAATTTACAATTTGTACCATAGCTTTGTAGACGACATTTTTACGTAGAATTGAGTATCATACATTTTAATTAATAGATAGGTTCAGACATGTTGCATAGATCTGTTTATTTTTAGTTTGGAATTATTAAAGACGATAGATATCTTTTAGACTACAATTATTTATACAGCTACATGAAAATAAATAGGTAACGTCTTTGACATGATAATTAAGTAACTAACTAAAATAATTGCTTGTAAGTATCTAATAAAACACAAGAATATTATTACAGAACTGTTTGTAATAAATGTTTTTTGTAATTTAATATAGAATAATAAATGATAATTAAAAGACAACATAAAGTAATTAATGTTAGTACATAGATGTGTCCACCACATTTTTGTTCGTTCCCTGACCTTTGTTTTTTTAATTATTTCAAAACTTGTCTGTAAAAAAGATCTAAAACAATAAAACTTAGGCATTCCTCTATTCCACTTGTAAAAACATGGTGGCTACTCTAAACTCTCCCATTAACTAGTTAAATATGAACTAACCGCATGACTGAGTCCATCGTTCACCGCGCCTGCTTCCCACACGCTAGTGTCACTCCCAACCCATAAATTATCCATCATTCGAAAAAACACGCAAAAAATGCCGTAAAAAACTCCTTTTATCGATAACACGACTTGAGACTTCCAGCCCTATGACTGCCTGCCGCCTTCTTGACTCCGCCTTCCGTAAACTCTCGGCCAATCGCATCGCGTTTCGTATTTGAAGGAGGAGCTTAATCAGTTCTCCGCCTTGCACGTTTTAGTGTTGTGAATTAGTTGTTTTGTTTGTTTTTTTATACGATTATTGTCGGCGTGCAGCTTGCGGTTACGAATTTGACACCTCACGCGATACCATCGGGTGGAAGGGAAACGAGGAACAATGAAACGAGTTGATTGATAACATGGAAGTCACTTCATAATTGAAAGACTTCATTATGAACAAGCTCAATGCGTACCTTATTTTATTCTAATAGATTTTTTGAAGTTGTTTAAATTAAGCATCCAATAAGTAAAGTGTGCCATTTGTTCACCTAACATCATGTGGTCCATATACAGGTTACAGGAAAAGTCGTGCTAGATCCGTTAAGGGCGTGGAGTACTCATCATTTCTGACTTATTTCACTATGACCCTAAACTTAACCCTTTTCGAGAAATTCGACGTTTAATTTTTTTTTAAATGGCCTTGTTTTTGGCTGCTAAATGTAATTTCGTTTAATTTGTGTGTCTTATTATTATTATTGCATGTTTACATGTGTAATAAGATGCTTTAGGACGTGAATAATTAAAATAGTGCATAAGTTAATTGAACAGGCCGTAGTAGACAAGTTAAAGTTAAGAAATGAAAAAAAAATAAGTTTATTTTTCTCGGAGGGATATTTAAAAAGATATTATGACAGTTGTTCGGCAGATGTGTTTTAAAATATCTACGTTTCATCAGCTATCTAACGAGGTATAACAATCTAGGGTTTTATTTAAATGCATTGAAAAAACTTTGTTGCCAACGTCACTGCTGCGGCTATCATTAGGCAGCCTCAAATTTATTATATACTACAAATAACTAAGATAATACTATATTAAGTAGTATGTATCTTATCCTTCCTACTTGGCTTTGGTAAACCAATAGTAATATTAGTCATCTCATAAAACCTCCATACAACCTTTTAACCTATCGTAAGCCATGTCCCGGTATGAAAAGTATCTGTCATATTACATATACATATCTTTGAGTATATGTGACGTACTGTCATTAATAATTGTGAACGAAATAGAACAGCAAATATGTTTAAATCTATGTTACATTTTATTTTTTACTGATTTCAAAATTTGTGTGTATTATTCTATATATTTATGTTACCTAGGATTTTTTTATTGAGTGGACCGTATTCGATAATTCTTTCTTTGATCGAAAGATAATGCTTATCATATAGGCCTATTATATTTTGAGCGACATCTAAGGAGCAGTTTTGGAGTTATTCTTCCTTTTAATATATCTTTTTGTTCTTTCTCGCAAAGCTTTTTATAGCGTGTACCGATTTTGATGATTTTTTTTTTTTACCAAAAGCTGGTACTTTTCGTTTAATTCCATTTGTTTTGGGCGATATCTGACGGGTAGTTTTTAAGTTATCCTTAATAACGCGTGTTTAATTACTTAAAACGGCGAATAAATAAACAACGAGCGAATGCTTTACATTAAACCAATCGAAAAAATAAAAATAATATTACGAAGTTATATCTCTGACGCAGGCACAAAATTTTTGCCGTGTCCAAATACACTGCCGACATTTCTTGTTCACCAATTATCGGTCTTTCAAACTACGTGACCTGCCACTTTGCTGAGGTAATTCTGCTAATTCAAATCAATTTCAGGACGTGCCGAATGAACGGCCTAACGATGTTCGGGAGCTACCAATTATGGGATGTCCAGTCGCCTTTATGATAAGTGAGGAAATTGATTTATGTGTACAAAAGCATAGTTGTATGACGGGTCGGCAACCTTTTCTTATATGAGGGCCACAAATGTTAAGGCGGGCCACATTTTACTGTCGTCGTGATCACAAAAAATGCCTACTTGTGAGGTGTAAACGGCTATACGCGGGCCACATCGCACGGACTTGTGGGCTGAAGCCTATCCCAAGAAGTAGTCAATGTGTTATCCTTTTTCATTTTTGTCAAGGGATAAATTTCCCAAAGATACCCTATTCCAGGTGTTACGTGTTATGTGATTTCTACCTACTAAACCCCCCCACCCCGGGTTGGCGCTTGGCGCATATGGGAAGGGATCTCATATGGCACAGGTGTTATCCTGGAGTACACTCGTGCGTAAACCTGCACGTCATCCCAGGGGAAACTACTATCCGGATAAAATCTATCCTATATTTATTTTTGTATTTAGTCTATTTGTGTGCCAAATTTCATCTTAAGCCACTTAACGGTTACGTGAAGAAAAGGCAAACATCAAAATACCTTCACTAATTTTCACATTCATAACATCACTAGTTTCTGCCTGCAGCTGCGCCTACATCGTAGAAAAGTCGATAAAAAGGAGTATGTATTATTCCAGAGTATAATCTATCCATGCGCCAAATTTAATTAAAATCTGTTCAGTAGTTTTTGCGTGAAGAAGTTCCTAGTAAAAATCTATCTATCACAAACTTTCATTGCATTGATAACATTAGTAAAATAAAATTTATATAAACCTTATTATAAATAAGAAGACTTTTTTTATTTTCTATAAATTAGTGCTTGACCACTATCCCACCTGGTGGTAAGTGGCGATGTGGTTCTAGATGGTAACGCGTACTAATTTTGTAATAGCCTATTTACTCATGACTTGAAGACACTGCAATTGTAAAACGGAAACACTGACGCTTGCAACTTATTCCAGTCCTTCGCTGTTCCTATGATGAAAGTGGATGCAAAGCGCGACGACTAGTCTCGTAAATGCAATTTCCAACACAATTATATTACAACAAACACCTCGATCTATCTTAACACCAATAGCTATTAATAGTGTTCGTAAATACGTTATGCGGGCGTTCGGAGCTCAGCAGGCAAGATTGACAACTAGGTCAAGCCATCTCCTGCCAATACAGTCCTGCGGTTGTCTAGTTAGACAACCGACAACCGAACTATGGGAAACTTTGTCAAATAGCCCGTAGCTTATCAACCATAGCCTAACTTTAAGTGAACAGTTCGTGGCCGTTTGATTTCGGATAGTTGATTGATATCAAGTTTGTTAATGGCAATCTGAGATTGTTAGTTGTAGAATTAATAGCTGTAGCTTTTGTTACACAATGCTAAATAATGAAATGATTACACGCTTGTTATTGGTAGTAGGTAAGAATTAAATGATGAATTTAACAAATTCATTTTACTAACAAAATTGTTACATTATATCATTTAAAACTCGAATCATCGTGGACATTATGCTGTGTTTACTCACGATTATCGTGAGTACCCGTAACACAGTTACATTATAATTAAATCTAACTAAAACTAGGGTGAAACCGGCCGATTTTGGTCCGGAGTGTCTTTGTGAGGCGTCGGCTTGAGTCGGCAGACTCGATTCCGGTAAGCGTCACAGGATATCTTGCCTATATAAGCCGGGAACGCCGCGATGTATGTTTACTACTATTTTGTATGTTGGTGTTATAACATGCTGTAATACGGGTGGCATATAAAATATACAATATACATATATAATACGAATATTATAATTGTGAACGTTTGTAAAAATGGACGATTGTTATTATTTCACGAAAAAGTACAGAACGGATCTGAATTAAATTTTCACATATTTTCGCATTTATAATATTAGGAGGATAGTTGATGGAAACAGAGTTGGATGTATGTATGTATCTATATTTGTATGTTCATTTACATTTATATATAGATTTATATTTATTTTTACCACTTTATATCCAAGCTTTTTAGAATTAGGTTTTATATTTATACAAGTTTTATTTTTACCACTTGCCCCAAACTGTCACCTTCCATGGTCGAAAATGTCACTGGATTCTATCAACCGTTGTAAACAAACTTTTAAGGTTTTCACATAAATATATTGTACCACTTTTTAGGTACAAGATAGGGAGGTTAGTGATATATCTCGTTTGATATTCATTTAAATAAATAAATATAAATAAAAATTTCAGGACAACTCACACGGCCATCTGATCCCAAACTAAGTGTTTGCTTGTACTATGGTTACCAAACTACTGATAAACATACATATATACATTTTTTTTAAATAAATAAATACTTACATAGATATTTTTTACATCCAGACACACAGAACAAACATTCCTGCTCATCATAGAAAAGTGTGATCTGGGAATCGAACCCACAACCTCTTGAGTAGCAGTATCCTATCAAAAAAATACATTATTAAAAACATAAATTATTTATTCAATACTCTACGGTATTCTATACGGTACATTTCGGAGAGTGCGCGCAGGAAGTACCCGATTTTATTCCCTCCACCCCTTTCCACCATCGTACGACACGACGCACCCCGGGTATCCTTTCCTATACTGTGGACATCCCTCCGGCACGCACGGCATGCTTCACCTCGTCGGTATAGCGTACCGCGAAGGATTGGAATAAGTTGACACCGTCTGTGTTTCCGCTCAAGTATAAGGTGTCTTCAATTCAAGAGTGAATAGGCTTCTAAGGCGCTTAACCATCTAAGACTATATCGCCACTTACTATCAGATGGGATTGTTAATGAAGCATTAACTTATAATATGTAAAAAAACTACATACATACATATGTAGTTTAATTCCTTGTTTAACACACAACGTGTATAGTTTTAAAGGATTTTTCAAAATATGACTTTAACAAATCACTTTCCATTCCAAATAACTCAAATATTTAGCACCTACTCGTATGTTTATAATAGGACTATGTCCATCCATCAGCCTGTGGTTGCCCACTGTTGGGCGTAGGCCTCTCCTAATGCGCCACTCTGACCGGTCCTGAGCCTTTTGAATCCAGCACGTCTTTTTCAATTCATCTGTCCACCTGGTCGGGAGGTATTCTGTGTTCCTTTTTCCTAGGTCGTTTCCTAGGTTCGAGAACCTTTTTTCCCCAACGGTTGTCGGCCCATGAACTGTGGCCAGCCCATTGCCACTTCAGCCGGCTACTTCTATGAACCGTCAGTGAGACCTGAGTCGTCTGTGGATCTCATTATTTGTGACTTGATATATTTACTTAATTACGTAAAACGGTAGTGTTACCATAATAATAAATTACAATATTTTCTCTGATACATTTTCCGTTAAGTTGGAAGTGTAACCGCTAAAACCTTAGTACGAGCGCCGGAACACTTTGTCGTGGTTTTTAATCAACTAAGCGTTTCCACTAAGAATATTTACTTCGAGATTTGTTATTTTAACTTAAACGTAATTTTCAGTATACTGTCGTATTGTTTGTTCATAACCCAGTAGGAGTTAGTTTGTAAGGCTTGTCGAGTTAAATTTATGAATTATGTACATATAGTATAGTGTTTATCATAGAAAGGAAAAATGCTGAAAAATATCAGCAACTTTACAGGTGCGCCCGCTGAGTGACTGGTGGCACTGGCATATAGAGACGACCGTCTGTCACATGTATGCCACCACCAGGAACTTTGCGGATGTTTGTAACAAAAAACCTACTAGTTGTAATGTTTGTCTCCTACTTCGTACTGACTGACTTCAAACTCGCATTTCTAAGCTTCGAAAACTTTTGTGGTGTATAATACATTAATTATTTATTACAAGCTTTTATTTAACTTGCAGTGTATGTTTGTATATTAGTGTGTGTTATGTTAGTTAGTATATTTGTCTGTTACGGGTCAAATTTTACAAGCTTAATTAGACCCACTTCCTCTTACACTACGGAGCTAAAATTTTGCATAAAGTTTTCATCCCGATGATAATGTCTGTGTGATATTACATACAATACTGGCTCCAAGGGAACACCTCAACGGTTAACAATACTGTTATGAAATTTTGTTAGCTTGTTTTTAATATGGATCTATAATTAATTTAATAGTTGCTACTCTAACGATATCAACAGGGGCTCACGTCTTTACGTGCCCTGCGAAGCACGGAAGCGCTCATGAAATATTTGCCTCTTACGGTCACCCATCCTTCTACACGCCGCGCCCGCTATTACTTAACCTCGGTCGCTGGTCGCTTCCAATGCGTCATCTGTAATAATGAGTTCTATTAATATTACCTACCATTTTCAATTCCTAATGTTTATAATATTGTTCATAATTACAGTGATTTAATTTACTAAAAAACATTTTTTTTTCTTAATTTAAATCTCAATTCGATTGAATGAGAAATTACCAGTGAGCCACTAACTGATATGAATCAAAAACATTTTCT